>JAKSZP010016206.1:0-76596 GCA_022478985.1 Massospora cicadina | reverse complement strand
GCCTATTAGGATGAGGCCAATTTGACGCCCCAGGGCTAGTGACAAAATAGTCAATGAAGAGCTAGACAAATTGTTGAAAAGTGGAATGATAGTGCCATCCAAAAGCTTATAGGCCAGCCCTGTTTTAATTGTAAAGAAAAAAGATGGCAGCAATTGAGTTGTGATTGTTTATCAACGCCTCAATGCCATTACAAGATAAGATTCATATCCGTTGCCCAAAATTGATGATGCTCTAAACCGTCTAGGAGGGGCAAAGTATTTTACCACAATGGACCTCATCTCAGAAAATTGGCAAATTGAGCTGCCACAAGAGGAGCAGAAAAAGTGTATAATGATTGCTGCTCAAGGTCTTTTTCAACTGACACACATGCCACAGGGGCTATGTAATGCACCAGCAACCTTTCAGCGTGCGATGGACACAATTTTGGGGGACTTTAAATTGTCCTGAGTTCTGATGTACTTGGATGACATCAATGTCTTTTTACAAATATTTTCCAAACATCTGGAGCACCTTGAACAAGTGTTTGAACAGCTGTTGAAGGCCAATCTGAAGATAAAACCTAGAAAATGTCAATTCTTTAAAGAACAATTGGAATATCTCAGGTTCGTCATTGATTCCAAGGGCTTGCAGCCTCAGCCTCAAAAGGTGGAGACGATTAACAAAATGCAACCTATGATGAGTATGAGAGATGTTCAAGTGTTCTTAGGCATGGTAGGATACTATTGAAGATTCATAAAAGGGTCTAAAAAGATTGCTGAGCCTCTATTCCACTTACTGCAAGGAGGAGTTCGTTTTTGCTGGGCAGAGGAATGCCAACAAGCCTTTGAGGCTTTGAAAAACAAAATGGTCTCGGCGCCTATCCTCCAATATCCAGATTTTAGCAAGCCTTTTATTATACAAACTGACGCCTCATTGACTGCGATTGGTGGTGTGCTATTGCATATTGGGGATGATGGCAAGGAGCATCTGGTTGCTTATTGAAGCAGTACGCTGAATAAGCATGAGCGTAATTGTACAGTAATTAAAAATGAATGTTTGGCTGTCATCTATGCTTGTAAACAACTTTTGGTTTACATTTATGGCACCAAGTTTCAAGTAGCGACGGATCACATCTCATTACAATGGCTCCACAATATCAAGGAACCTGAAGGACGATTAGCCCGATAGGCCCTTAAATTACAAGCATACAATTATGAAATTATATATAGAGCTGGATCAGCCCATCAAGATGCAGACATACTATCGCAACTTCCTATTGTATCTTTCATGAGCAGTTTGGCTGATGAGCTTCATGAAAAAATGATTATCTGAAAGTATGGAGATAAGCCACCTGAAGTCAAAAAAGCAATCAAAAAAAGCATTAATCAAAACTGGATATCAAAACGGAGTTTTATACAAGCTTAAACCTGAAGGGCAATGTCAAATTTTCCCAAAACCTTCTGAACAAATGGAGATTAATACACAAGCACACAAGGCCGTTGGACATGTGGAATGATCAAGACACTAGAATTAATTCTATCCAGTTACTAAATATATCCATGCAATTTAATATCCAAGACATGCTTGATAAATATCATTCATGCCAAATTACTAAACCTATAAAGTCAGATGTGAAATATCATTTGATTAAACCTGACTGGGACTAGCATACCATGTTGATTGATGTAATTGGACCTTTGCCTGTGAGTAGCCTAGGCAACAAATACATAATTGTTGCTATCAATCATCTGGAAAAATGGATGAAAGCAAAAGAAATTTGAGATTTTGTGGCTTTAACTACTTCCAAGTTCATTATGGATAATATTATTTATAAGCATGGATGCCCCATAAGATCTTGACGGACAATGGCACAAATTTTACTGCCCAAATGGTACAACGGTTAAATGAGTTGATGTCTATCAAAGAAGTGTTGTCAACACCATACCATCCTGAGACTAATGTATGGTAGAGCAAGTGAATGGTACTTTAGTCAGCATTTTACGCAAAAATGCAGCCTTGGCGCCTTAACAATGGGCAACTTTAATTAGTGCTACCATGTTTGTGTACAATATTGGACACCACAGCAGCATAGGCCACTCTACATTTTGACTTCTGTATGGTAGACAGCCCACTCTGCCTCCATTATTATATTCAGTACTCAGTTCAACTGATGCAGTTTACCCAAATAATGTTGAGCAACTAGCGAAGACCCTAATCAAGTTGCAATCTGAAGCTTATCAAAACATGATTAGTCAAAAAACTAATCAGAAGAGCTACAACGATGCTAAATGAGCTATGGTGACTAAGTTTAAGGAAGGAGTTAGGTATTATATTGCGACACTTATAGAGCAGGCTGCATGCACAAGCTAGCCTCGCTTTGGAAAGGTTCATTTATTATATTGGAGAAATCGTCTGAAGATGTATATACCATTAAGGATCAAGGCGGCTGGGTTGTGAATCAATTACATGATAAATTACTTCATCTGTATCATAAAGAATAATAATAAAAAAATTAATAAAAAATATAATATAATAAGTATGAATAAAAATAATAAAAAGACAGAAAAAATAAACCAAAAACCTTGAAGTTTAATTCATAGAATTAAAGTCTTGCTGGCATTGGAACTAGGTACCCCTTCTTTGGTAGGGGGAGGAGAGTGCAATCAAACCAGAGAAGCCTGTAGTGGAATCGGAGAGATGTAGATCTCATACAAGTCCCAACTATCTAGACCCTGTCAGAGATGTACCAAACCCAAGAAAGCTCAGCACCAGGCACGCTAGCCCTGTTGGCTTTAGAAAGGCCATTGAACTATAGGGGAAGACCATTGGAAGGGACTTCAGAATAGGCGGGAAAGGTTCAACTCAGGATTAAATGCCGCAGAAAGGAAGATACAATCAGCAAGAAGGCTCTCAAGGCAGAAGTAAACTGAGGGGAGGAACACTTTCATGTGAAACATTTGTGAACAGGCCTCATCTAATACCCTGCAAATGTCAGGCACAGTATTGGTGGGAAGTGAGGAAGGAGGGAAGCGAACTCACACACCCAAAATAGCCATCTGGGGGACATACTTCTTGGGAAGCCCCTTTGACAAGCTTTTTGCAAAAAGCTTGGTATAACACCAGGATGTGCTGATCCTTCAAAATCTGAGACTTGAGGCCCAATGAGTTGTAAAAATCAGTATGTACCAAAGCAGGTTTGCACCAAAGCCTATCAGCCAAGTTAGCAAAAATAAGTGCCTGGTTGGCCTCAAAAATATTGTATGCAGCAACCTCAGGACTGGTAGCAAGTGCAGACAACAAGTAGGCATTCACAAGCTCCAACATCAAATAGATCTCAAGACCCAACAAAGCCACACTGCCCGCGCATAAAGAGGAAGCAAGGTTCTTGGAAGTGAAGATGCTAAAAAGGGAAAACTTGAAGTCTGAAAGGAGATCCCCATCTGAAGTGAATTGATGTCATATCAGGGTTTCTTAGGACTGAATGGCTTCAGAAGGCCGAATAGATAAGGAATAAGTCAAAAGGGGATCCCGCTCAACACATTGGGATGTTTGACTGACAGTAATTGAATCCATAGGGGCTTGTTTGGGTTCATCAATTGGTGTTATTGCAGCAGGATATAAAGTTGAACTCTCTAGTACCATGGAAGCGTAGCTGGTCTATCCATCTTGAGAAATCATGGGCAACACGCCCAAGTTGACCATAGCGCGCTGCATGGACTTGCTTAGCCTTAAGAAGGCTCATCTTTCTGAGGCAGAAAGGCTATCAAGATAATGTTCAAACTTTGATGAACGTGAAAAGTTAGACATTGTGACCCAGGAAGAAGGGTACTCGCTGCTTATATCCAGTCAAGGTGGGGGAAGTTGTTGAGTAATTGACTGGACCTAGTTGTTAGATATTTGATAGGGACATAATAATGTTAACATGCTTAGTTTATAATGTGGATTTAATCAGATATCAGTGATTATGGATAAGGCTTTCCTAAGCTTATGCAAAGCTTGGGATCCACGGCCTAGCAATTTCACTTAATAATATTTGCCTATGATGACATGGGCTAGAGGGCTTTGTTGGTTAGGTCAAACTTATTATTGTGTTTTGACTTAGTGACTCGAGCACATGGGCTTTGTTGGTCTATGTCAAAGTTAGTTTCTAATGTCAGTCGAGTTTTTTATTAAATTAATTACTAATTAGTGATACAAATTGCCTTGATATGTGCTGTCAATTGTTTGTGAAAAAGAATCAGTTCAGCTATTTGCAGATGCATCTAAAGCGCTTTTTGAGAATATTGACATTATTTACACTGACCAGGAGGCTGTTTAAGATGCCCTGAGTCAAAGTATTTGTAGGCCATCAAACAAAATAGATTAAATGTTCCTATGGCCAAGTGCCTTTGAAAATGAGATATCATGGGTAAGATGTGGTGAACATCAAACCCTATAATTTATCTCCAAGTTGATACTAATAAAACACATTCAACTTTACCACTAGTTTATAGTTCAACATAAGCTTTTTGTGTTTAATATTTTACTTTGTATTAGATGAGAATTTACTTGGGATCAGTAAGATCAGGGCAGCAAGTCATTGTCCAAGTAACAACAGGAGAATACAACTTTGAAGTGCTATTACCAAGGAGTTATATCTTAAACTATAGTCACCGTTTGGTCTATTGTCTTCATAAAATAGACGCTTAAAACTCCACCATGCCGCAGAAGAAGAACCAGCCATCTGACTAAGACCAAAATTCAACAACCCCCTCAAGAATCTTGGAAGGCGAGTAGGGCCAAAGGAAACGGCCATGCACGCGATTAATAGTGATACCAGCAGCTAGATTTTTGATAGAGTACTTTTTTCCTCTCTTGTAGATGATGGTAAAAGGACCCTCCCAGAATGTTCCAACTTTACTGCTTCTAGGGGTGATGCGGTTATGGTAGTACAACACCAAGTCAGAAACTTGGAAAGCGGGTAAGGGAGGTCAGGACTCATTTGCATCCTGCCCTACTTTTATTACTGCTTTGGATAAATTGGTCATAGCTTCAGATTAAAGTTTAATTACGCATTGAGCCAATCTCCCCATAACTTTCTCTGGTTCCTCAACTCTAGAAGAGAATACATCCTTAGCTAAGAGGGCAGGTATTCCTGGTTCCCGCCCATACAAGGCATGGAATGGAATTTTCCTAAAATCTGTTGATAGCTAATCCGGTATGCCATAAGAGCACTAAGTAAATATTGATCCCAGTGAAGAGAATCAGATGAGGCCAGCTTGCAAAGAATGGAAACCAAGGTTCCATTTGCTCTTTCTACAGTCCCGTTTTGTGGATGGGTTATATGGAGCCAAGAAAAGATGTTGTGCTCCCATGGAAGTGGCCAGAATTTTGACTACTCTGGATGTGAAGTTCTTGCCATTATTGCAGAGTAGTACTTGGGGGCAACCATGACTAGTGAAGATGTGTTGATGTAAAAAGGTGGCAGTGTCCTTAGCTGTTTAAGCAGGAAGAGCCATAGCTTCAACCCACTTATTGAGGTGGTTAAAAGCTACTAGGAAAATCTGTTCTACTAGTAGACTGAGGAAGGGACCTATTATATCTAAGCTGATGGTGTGGAATGGTTGTTGTGGGGTAGATGGTTGATATTGGTATCTAGACTTGAAGTCAGATTGCTTCTTACAAGTAAGGCAAGCTTCCAAAACATCAACGATAGGTTCTATCATTCCATCCCAGTAAAACCAATCCTTAACCCATTCATAGATTTTTCTTGGCCCTCCATGACCTAGGGTAGAATATTCTTTTAAGATAGCAGATACACATTCCGAGGGTCAAAGGTAAGATAGACATTTTGTCTCCATCAGCTTATACAAGTTCCCATCTTCAACTTTAATATTATGGGAGTGCCGGGCTAAAATTTTTTGAACAGGCTCTTCCTCATCCTCTCATTCACTGGGGGTCATTAAAAGGTCATGTAACCTCTCTGCCTCACTTTTATCCAAGTGAAGGACTGATAGCCGAGTCAACCCATAAACAAACAAGTGACAGATTCCAGCACGGTGTTCAATCTTCATGTCATAAGGCTGGAGCTTTAGAGCCCAGAGAGCTAGCTGACCAGTAGGATCCTTCATGTTCTGAAACCATTTTAGAGATGCGTGGTCAGTAAATACAGTGAAGGTGGTTCCATAAAGAAAAGGGCGGTAGTGCTTTACAGCCAACAGGACAGTAAGGCACTCCTTCTCAGTTACACTGTAGTTGTGTTAAGCTTTTGACAGCATCTTAGTAAATTAGGATACAGGATGATCCACACAGTGTTCATCTAATTGGGCTAAGATGGCCCCAACGGCATAGTCTGAGGAGTCAGTGAACAAGATGAAAGGTTTATTATAATTGGGGTGCCACATAATAGGACGTTGCTGCATAAGTTGCTTCATTGTTTCAAAAGCACCATTTTTGTTCAGCACCCCAAAAGAAAGGGGTTTCTTGGTTAGTAGTCATACAAGGGGCTCACTGAGTTGAGCGAACTTAGGGATGAACTGATGGTAATGCCATCATTCCTAGAAATACCTGAATATCCTGTAGATTTTTAGGAGCCGGCATCTTTGAGATGACTTTGACCATGTCCTGCATGGGTTTAATTCCTCCTTGAGAAAAGGAGTAACCAAAGAAATCGAGTTTCCTTTGGAAGAAGATACAATTTGAGGTCTTCAACTTTATAAAACTGATGTAACCGTTAAAACACCTCCTTCAAGTGATCAAGATGTTCAAAAATGTTTTTGAGAAAAATGTGATGTTATCAAGATATATGATAACACAAGTCAACTTGAGGTCTCCTAAAATGTGATCCATTGCACGCTGGAAAGAGGCAGGTGCGTTGCACAACCCTTTAGGTAATCACATGGGTTGGAAGATACCTTCACTACAGATAAGAGCGCATTTCTCCTGATCTTGAGGAGAGAAGTCCATTTGCCAATAGCCTCTAGCTAAGTCCATGGCAGAAAAGAAATTAGAGCCCAAGAGTTGGGCCAAGGCGTCATCAATACAAGGAAGAGGATAGCTATCCTTTTTTGTGAGGCTATTTAACCTGCGGTAATCCATGACTATCTGATGTCCTCCATTATTTTTATAACAAAAGAGGGGAAGACCATGGGCTTTTTGAAAGAACTAACAACCCAACATTGAGTAACTGCTGAATTTCTGTCCTCATTTGCTGTTCTTCCACTTTAGATTTGTGATAAGGTTTTGACCAAATGGGATGGGCATCACCCACATCAATGGAGTGGCAACAACCCTCAATCTGGCCATAGTTGGTATCAGATTTGGAATTGTCTCACTATAATCCTCAAGGAGAGTATGAACTTTTTCCAGCTCATCTGAAGTCAGCTCATCCGAGATATGGACGTTGAGTAAGGTACATACCAGGTTATCCTTTGTCAGGCCCATATCCATCATAGTACCATTGTTTTGAATTTGTTCAATGTCTTCCACAGGGACTAACAAGCCTCTGCCAATCTCTTGGTGTTTTTTACAACTATGTCCTTGGAGGTGAGTTTCCACAATAAAAAGTAATGGGCCTTTGATAAGCAGGGTCAAGAAGGCCAGGCAATACCTGAGGCTCCAAAGGACTGATTTCTCAATACTATCAAGGTGCAATAAACAGTGACGTGGGATTTATAGCATGACTTTTGTGTCAACCACTCGTTGTTCACCAGGCTTGATCACGATCTCATATGAAGCATAAAAAGGGATACCTCCTTAGCGTCCACTGAATCAGGCAATTTCTTTGTGTGACGCCCAGAAGCGGTATAAGATAAAGGTATTGCTTCATAGGGGTATTTAACCAAGCAAGAGTAATGTGCTTATTAGACTCTTTATTGGATAAGACTAGCGGGACTTCATAGTTGAGCAATGAGAGGTAACCTTACTTCAAGGTAATTTTTCCATCATACTCAATTATAAAATGAGTGCCGATGAGCATATCATATGCGTTGTTATCTAAAGCCACAGCAGGGGCCGGTAAAATAAGCTTACCAACTCGAATGGGAAGGGAAGAGTAGGCCCTAATAGCCCAGGATTTGTTGGGGCCAGCAGTTCCAAACTCTTGCGTGTACTCCAAGGCAGGCACTAACTTGATCTTCTTGATAAGTTTATTGAAGATCACGTTGACTGGGGAACCAGTGTCCAAGATGGCCAAGATACGGACCTAACAAATGACTACTTTAACCTTAGTGAGAGTACCTCCAATGTTAGGTGACAAAGCTAAAACCTCCTTGAGCCGTAAGGTAAATGTGAGTTTTTTAGCAGTCTCAGGGTGGTTATTCATTAAGGTTCATAAGGGATGAACACGCTGAAGAGGTTAAATCAATCCAGCTAAGAATTGATTAACATCGCTGGCAGTGTCAATCACTTGTGGACACCCTAGGATTTGAATGGGGCATGTTTCCTCTGAGATGGTGGTCTTGTCTACTCTTCCAGCGTTCAGGTGAACAGGAACCTCTACCTCTGCGGGAGCTCCAAGTATATAGTTGCCAAAATCATCATAAACCCCCTCAGATTCGTCCCCAAGAATATTCTCAACAACTGACAAGGTCACAATGGAGGTAGGAGGGATGGCCACAAGAGATTGAATAGCCTTAGGGCATGCCTTTACCAGCTTAGATGGAGGGGTAGTGTCAGGCGAACAGCAAGTAAGAATTAGACTGGCCTGCCATCCCAGATGCCAGAGCATCCAAGTGGCAAACCAGAATGCCAGAGGCACTGCTGCTGGTACAATGAATATGGAACTGGAAGGGAGCTTAATTCTCAACAGATAAAAACGGGATTTTGAGAAAAGTTGTTTTTATTGGAAAATTAAGGAAGGAGAATTGACCCACAATTTTCTCAGTGAAATGCACCTGATTAAATAGTCATCGATTTTGAGGGAAAACAAGCCAGGATTGGGTTCCACAAGTTCGACCTAAGCGGCAAATTATTTGGGAAATGGGCGGGTTAGTTCTCCGGGAACCAACATCGCAAAATTTGGCGGTGGGCCAAGTTGCAGTCAGCTCAACCTAAGCAGTGAACTATCTGGGAATGGGCGGGTTAGTTCCCTGAGGACCAACATTTCAAAATTTGGTGGCGGGCTGAGTTGCATCAGTGGCATTGCATCAGGTGCAACGCCTGATTTGCCGGCAGGAAGCTTCAAAACCTTGTTGATGGTGTCCAATGCTATTACCTGCCCATCAGGGGTGATGCCTGATGGATTTGGGAGGGAGATTTTTTCAATCATCGTGTAAACTGAATCACAACCATCAGGCATTCTGGCTGATAGTTCAGTCTTCATGCCTTTTTGACCATTTGAAATCTGAGTATTGGGCTGATTGCTGCTCAAATTAGTTGCAATCAATTCCATTTCAGTGATCTTGGCGCAGATTTCACTGATTCCTCATAACAGTTCTGCTGAGGAGAGTGTGAGTACCTGAAGCGGAAGTCAAAATGGAAGGGCTATTACCCAGTGCTCATCTACCATGTGAGCGAGATTGCCCTGAGTAATGAGGGGTATGGCCATCCTCTTTGGTACCTTCTTGCTCAGGAATGGAAAAGATGCCCAATTGATGCCCAGAGGACATTCACCGGGACTTACAGGTAGGCACAGCAGCTTTAGTGAGCTGGTGCAGACAGATGGTTGTTACTACCTTATAGGGTTTAGATTCACAAGAAAGAGTGGTAACTTTTTTAGGTTGCACAGAGGGAGCAGGTCTCAACTGATCAACTAGAGGTAATTCCTCAAAAGTGAGAGCTGGAGGGATCACCTCATCTTCCTTGTTTGTTGCACATGAATGGAAATTGGCGGCATTTATCAACGCCTCCTTTAGATCATGAATATTTTGGTAATGGCGTTTCAATGAGATAATATGCCTAGCCAAAGAGGGCTGAGAAGCTTACCCAGTTAACTGGGCAGCGATAGAATCATCCAGGGTGAGCATTTTAGAGGTTGTTAACCTTTGTGTAGAGAGGTAAAACCATTCAGCAAAGGCAAGGAGTGGTTCATCCTCATACATGTTAAGGCGCATAACGGCCTGTTTTTAACTGAGTAGACTCTTCTTAGATCCAAATTCATCCAAAAGAGCCTCCTTCACCTCTACCCAAGTGAGCGAAGGGTTCAGGTAAGGGACTACCATTTCTTGCGCTAGGCGGCTTAAACAGGGAAGGATGTACTGAACTTTTTGTGTATCAGTTGAGCCACACATGGCAGCTTCATAAACATACAAGAAAGTATGGATGTTTCCTTTTTCAGGAGAGAATTTTTTCTTAAGGGGGAGATTGTAAGGGCGCTGCTCAAGCTCCTAAAGATGGGATAAGGTGTTGGCGAGTTGCTCTAGAGAAATGATTCTGGTAAAACAGGGATACCCTATAGTGAGCACCATTTTGTGGGAAACCAGCTTACTTTTTCTCGCTGGTGGGTTCTGCCAGCTAGTTTCCAAAATATTTTTTGGTAAAATAAGTTTAAATAAAAAGCGCTGATAAAAATAGGTATTTTATGATTTTAATTACTGTTGAATGGTTGACTGAATCTAAATCGTCAGTTACTATAAACCAAAAATATCCTAAGTATATCTGAACTTGAATTTGTGGCCTAGCAATTCCACTTAATTATATTTGACTATGATGGCACGGGCTTGAGGGCTTTGTTGGTTAGGACAAGCTTAAGATTAAGTTTAAATTTAATAACTCAGGCATGTGGGCTTTGTTGGTCTATGTCAAAATTAGTTTTTAATGTTGGTCAAGTTTTTAATTGAATTAATTACTAATTAGTGATATGAATTGCCTTGGTATGTGCTGCCAATTGCTTGTAAAAGAGAATCAGTTCAGCTATCTGCAGACACGTCTGAAACGCCATCTTGAGAATGATGACGATGTTTACACTGACCCTGAGGCTGAGCATGATGCACTGAGTCAAAGTATTTGTAGATGCTCTTACAAACATTTTATGTGTTCCTTTGGCCAAGTGCCATCGAAATTGAGACATCATGGGTAAGATGTGGTGAACATCAAGCCCTATAAATTACATACAAGTTTATGCTAATAAAAAACATTCAACTACTATGACTAGTTTATAGTTTAAATTATAAGCTTTTTGTGTTTACTGCTTAAAAAGTTGTATTAAGTCGAGTATTTACTTGGGATCAGTGAGATCAAGGGCAGCGTGCCATCATTCAAGTAATGACAGGAGAGACAACTTACAGGTGCTATTACAAAGGAGTTTATTTTAACTATAGTAACCATCTGGTCTATTGTCCTTATACAATAGATGCTCAAAACTCCACCATTCCACAAAAGAAGAACCAGCCATTTGAAGAAGTCCAAAATTCAACAAGTGGCGCTCATGGCTGGGAACGCAGATGGTGACCACGCTGAGCAGGGAAGCAACCCCTGGCTATATCAATTTTAAAGGATGAATTTACAAAATTTCAGAACTCAGCGGACATAATGAGTCATCAAATTAATAATTTCACTGAAGAAGTCTTTTTTATAAATGAGGCAAATAATGCCCTACATGAAGAAGTGAATGGGTTAAAGAAGAAAATCATAGAAAAAATCAAGTGATTTCTGCTTTAATTCCAAATGACCAATATGAAAGAGAAAATTGCAATATTGAATGATTGTCAAAGCCAGCATGCCCAAAACGAATTTACTGATAGTGATGCCTCTGAACATTATGTGATTAATGGGCCACGTTGGCAACTTCCACATAGAATGGTTGCTATGGCCAACCAAAGTTTTACTAACTGTGATAAAATGCCTCAGCGCCCTAGTACGCCTGGCTCAAGTCAACAAAGAAGTAATCATGATAACCATGGACGGATAAGTGATAATTTCAAATCAGCAAACCTGACTGCTTTTGACAAGAATGGGAATATTACCACTTTTATCAAACGCTTTGAAATAGCCATGTATGGGGCCAATAACCAAAACAAAGCGGCCATTATGATCAACTGCTTAGATGAATGGAGTATTGATAAAATTATGCCTCATTTGGATGAAAGCCCAACCTATGATGAAGTCAAAGGGGCGTGTTTCATGAATTTGGAGGACCAGAACGAATGTCAACCTGAAAATCCAAATTAATGAATATCAGCTTTAAGAAAGATGAAACAATTGATGAATTTGCAGATTGATTCTATCGCAAAGCTCAAGTTCTCCTAGGTGCAAAGGCTATGGTTGATTTTGATGCTAAGATTGCACTAGAAAATGCAGTAGAACATTACCCAAATTTTGTCAAACACTTTATTGCCTGCATTTGTGCAAAATTTTGCAACATCTGAATTGGTTGATTATTTGCACAGATGATTAAAAAATTATGGCCCTCCTAATACTGGGTACAGATCAGGACCTGCTGCCTATGCTGGAAAGCCCTTTGAAAACAATTTTGACAGTAATCCGCCTGTAAAAAATGAACAAAACTCAATACAAGGGCCTCACGCCCATCAAATAAGATTACTTGCTATAACTGCAATTGTAAAGGACACTATACCTCCCAATGCCATCAGCGAGGTGTTAATGTAGTCCTTACAAATAACGCACAGGTGGAGGGAAAGAACAAGCACAATAGATGCGGGATGATCTATTGTGCCAAAAACACCAGTTCCACCTGACTGACATGAAAACATGGGCCACGGGGCTTTGATTTTTAGCAATACAAATTCTATTTTAGCACCAAATGAAGAATTTACAAACATACATGTGGTAACTCGCTCTCAGAGTAAGGGTGTCATACCTGAAGCCTCTGAAGTAGTTGCTAAACCATATTTGCAAAAGATATTTGAGAATACTCAAGATAAGGGGCTGAGCAATGCATCAGAAACCAAATTACGAAGGGGGTGAATATAGCTATGCCAATTGACACATTCATCAATGAATGTCCTAGTATTGGAATACCCTGAAGCATACTCTTAACTCGTTGAATTCTTCCCATATCCACTTATTAAGCTCTATTGATTCTTATTAAAAAAGAAAAAAATACAAAAATGAAAAATAAAAAATAAAAATAAAACAAAAAAAATGATAAAACTTATAAAAAACTATTAAGAAAAATAAATTTTATTATGAATTTTAAAGCCTTATTGCCACTAAATCTAATGTCCCTTTTTGGGAGGGGGAGAAACTTGAAATCAAAGCCAAGGGGGCCAGTTAAATTTTGCCAAGGATTGCAGGAGCTGCAGAAGGCATAGAACCCAAGAAATAAATGCAAAACGCCTGAGCTAACTGTAGCATGCAGCCCGAAACTGTAGAGTTTAAGAAGAAAGGTTAATCCTGGGCCAAAAGGCTATTAATGTAACATCCTATTCTGAAGGTTGAGAAAAATTGGATGTTGTGATCAAGAGAAAAATAATACCCTCCACTTTTATCCAGTCAAGGAGGGGGAAGTGTTGAATGGTTGACTGAATCTAAATCATCAGTTACTATAAACCAAAGATATCCTAAGTATATCCAAACTTGAATTTGTGGCCTAGCAATTTCACTTAATTATATTTGACTATGATGACACGGGCTTGAGGGCTTTGTTGGTTAGGACAAGCTTAAGATTAAGTTTAAATTTAATAACTCAGGCATGTGGGCTTTGTTGGTCTATGTCAAAATTAGTTTTTAATGTTGGTCAAGTTTTTAATTGAATTAATTACTAATTAGTGGTATGAATTGCCTTGGTATGTGCTGCCAATTGCTTGTAAAAGAGAATCAGTTCAGCTATTTGCAGACACGTCTGAAACGCCATCTTGAGAATGATGATGATGTTTACACTGACCCTGAGGCTGAGCATGATGCACTGAGTCAAAGTATTTGTAGATGCTCTTACAAACATTTTATGTGTTCCTTTGGCCAAGTGCCATCGAAATTGAGACATCATGGGTAAGATGTGGTGAACATCAAACCCTATAAATTACATACAAGTTTATGCTAATAAAAAACATTCAACTACTATGACTAATTTATAGTTTAAATTATAAGCTTTTTGTGTTTACTGCTTAAAAAGTTGTATTAAGTCGAGTATTTACTTGGGATCAGTGAGATCAAGGGCAGCGTGCCATCATTCAAGTAATGACAGGAGAGACAACTTACAAGTGCTATTACAAAGGAGTTTATTTTAACTATAGTCACCATCTGGTCTATTGTCCTCATACAATAGACGCTCAAAACTCCACCATACCACAAAAGAAGAACCAGCCATCTGAAGAAAGCCTAAATTCAACAATTACCCACATGATAAAGGGAAAAATGATAATTTTCAACCTCTGACTATCTAGTATTTCAAAGTAATTTTGAGGGTCAAGAGGGAAGTTGGGAATATGTTTGGAATAGCTGACCTTAGTCTGAATTTGAAAATATGCAAGAAGAGCGTATCATAACTTGAGAACTCACTTCAGGGCAGCAGAACAAAGGAAGAGAAATTCTGATTGGCCCAAATGTACCCATGATGTAACATTTTATAAATTTAAGCCAATCACCATCCAAGGAGTTATTGCACCTTGGAGGACCCCCACCAAGCCTATAAAAAGGGGGGTCCTCATGCAGATGCATTGAAGGACTTTGTTGGGGTTGGGGGAGTGCCTTCCGATGATTCTTTCAAGGTCCATAGTGAGGTTGGAGTAATCTGACTGGCCAATTTTACTGCTAGTGCCCATACAGGTCAAACTGATGTTTTCCCAATTAATGGGTTCCACCGAGAATTGGTTAGGGACTTTTGGCCAATTTCCTTAACTTTTTCACTTCATTTTTAGTAAATGAACTCTTAATGACATTAAAATTGCAAATGGCTGATATTTCCATTTTTTGGTGGAACCCAATCTACAGCATTTTTATTTTTAGGCTGCAGAGGTAAATGTCTGACATACCTGTTCCTTTTAATTAGCCTTTATATACACTAACTTGTTTTTCTAGTAATATTTAATGTCTTTGTGTGGAAAATAATTTAATTAAACTAGTACTTATATCTTATTGATACCTCTAGTATTTCTTTATGATAAAATTACTTTAGCTTATTATATAGATTGAAATTTGTGCAACAGAAGAATAAGTTTTTGTATAATATAATACATATTACAAAATTGAGACCAGATTAACAAATAAAAACATTTCTAACATAAGAGTCAAAATCAAAAATCAACTCCTTCAACATATTTAATTTATTTGGGACCACCTAATGCTAAAACATATTTCATTTATCTTTTAAACTTTCACAGTTAATATAAATTTTAGTTTATAAATGCTATGATGCCTAAAAGCTTGTTTTATCTGGGGATTAAGGATATCAAATGCATAATAATTTTTTAATCTTAAATAAACTTTATTCCTAATTTACTAGTCTAATTTTCTAAATTTTATATGGGGAAGGCCGACCATGTGGTGGAAACTTCTAAAAAAACTCCAACTACAAAACACCAAGAAAAATGAGGGCACCCCAGAGAAGCTGAGGCTACCTCATGTTGCCAGCAGGACTGCCAGTGGAAGGAAGAGGTAAAGTGACAGGGGAGCCTCGTCCAAGACTGGACATGAATGAAGAAAAAAGTACAATTAGAGGAACCATGATGACAACAACTGGCGTTTGCAGGATGAGAGGTGACCAAACAGCCTAGCTTGAAAGTGGTACATTATGTGAGAGTGGAAGTGACGCACAGTTTCACAGAGGGTTGGAAAAGTGCCAGATAGTGCATCAAGGATTATAGTGTGGATTGTCCATAGTGTTATTGCAACAATTAAGGCGTGGAGAGAAGGGTGGATAGGGGAAGTCATGGAAAAGGCAAAGATGATTTTAGACAGGCTGAAAGCTTGCTCACTCTCCTGGCAAAAGAGGCGCATAACATTCCGTTAAATTGCCTGTGAAGGCGGGCAATCTTCCAAGCAATGTACTAAAGATTTGTATTGACCACATACATTACATGAAGATTGAGAAGCATTGGAATGCTCAGCCATGCGGAACACTTTTCCCAGGCATCTCCATAAATGGGCGAAAATCTTATATATTAAAAGAGGATAGTGTGTGTACTGCTAAATGTCCTTCTGGGTCTTTAAAGAGTATGTGATGTCCAGCTTATCAAGGTAGTCCACATGGAAATGAGTTGGGGATGCTAGGGTACCAGGTTATTTAAAAGGACTTTCCCACAGACTTCTTGTTTAAAATGGGGAGTATGGCGACCAGTCTAGGCGGTGTCCACTGATGCTGATTCTTCATTCAGCGCTCTGCATGGAGAGGAGAATATGTTTGAAGTGGGTCAGCATCCCATGCAGGCCTGCAGCAGAGGGATGAGAGTGTATATAGTTTAGCAGAGAATGGGGTGGTTTGGATTGCAGAGGCCAAGGGCATGTGAATAATTAGAGTGGGCCGTGCATGACCAGTGTTTGTCTAGTAGGGGGTTGGTGACTGTAGCAATCCAGGCGCCAAGTATCTTGGTGGCATGGGCCTTGACGTTGAGCAGGCCCATACCACTACTATGATGAGGGCCAAACATGACATCCAGGTGCACAGGGGGAGGACGGCTAATAAAAGATACCCTTGCAAGAGGTCATATAACGAGGTGAAGAAAGATGAGGAAAAGGTGATAGCATGGGCCACAAACCAAACTTTAGATAGGAGCATAGATTTGTCCAGCACAACCCTGCATGGTAGAGATGTTTGGTGGGCTCTGATGGAGGAGATGCATTTTGAGACATTGTACAGGATATGGTGCTCCATCACTGATAAGGCATACCCTTTAGCCTCCAGCCACACACCCAATGGCATAATGGACCAGCAGTGGGTCTTGGCATAAAAGGGAGTACAAGCAGGGTGGTATGGGGTGGGCGGGGCAAGAAAACCCATGAGCTAGCAGCTGAATCAGGTAGGAATAAGGGTGCTGGTGACCAGCGGGCTTGGAACTGACCAAGGAGAACTATTTTTTGGAAGTGTTAAAAGCGTTACTTACCCTGGAGTAAACCTGGATAGTAGCCTCAAGAGCGTGTGCATCTTGATTGTTTGACACCTAAACCACACAATCATCAGCAAACACCAACATCTTACCGGTGCATGGTCTTGCACATGGATACCAGTAAGGCGGGCATTCACATTATATAAAAGTGGGTCGAGGCTGAAGTTATATAAGAGTGGGCTCAAAGGGTCCCCTTTGTGCATTCCCCTTTGAGGATGAACTACATCATTGAAGAAGCCAGGGCCATGCACAGCCATCGTGAAAGATTCTGTAAGCAACATCACTCAAATAATGAATTGATGGAGGAGGTGGAACTTGTGGAGGCAGGCTTTGAGGTAATTTCAGTTGACTCTATCATAAGCCTTCTGCTGGTTTAAAAAAACAAGTGCTTTAGTAGCCGTGGATTGGAAGACATTGACTACAATGTGTATGTTGTTTCATGTTGACCACTTGGGGATAAAACCAAATTTCTCAGAGGAAATTACTTCAGAGGCAACTTTCCTAGGCGGTTGTCCGTAATTTTAGTAGATAACATAGTATCTGTACTAGTAAGTGATATGAGGCACCAGTTTCCAAGGCCAGCTTATCCCCTTTTTATACAGCGTTATTGTGAAAGCCTCCTGGCCCCCAGAAATGAGGCGCGTTTCTAACAAACACTTATTCATTGAGGCAAGCTACAAAGCTGAGAAATAATTAAATTTTTAAATTTATTGCAAGGAAGGCCGACCAGGGGATGGACACTTCCAAATGTAGACACGAGAGAAAACGAAACTTAGTAAAAGGGAAGGCACCACAGAGAAGCGAAGCTATCTCTTGTTGCCTGCGGGAACGCCACTATGGGGAGGAGGAGGGAACGTGTAAAGGGGCCATAGCCACAATTGAACACATGTGGAGGAAAGGGTCCGATTTGATGAACCAAACTGGGAACCAGGAGGAGACCAGCTGATGGCGATGCGGTGGGAGGTACCTAAATATCCACGCCTGGAAGTGGTCCACCAAATGGGACCAGAATCTGTGGACTGCTTCTAGAGGGTGGTGGTGGAGCCTGCGATGGCATCCAAGACAATCGTGTGGATAGTCCACATGGCGATTGCGACCACCAGAGCACAGAGGGAGGGTGGAAGGGGGATACCATGGATATAGCAAACATATCTCTTGACAGACTGAAGGGATGTGTTTGATCCTGGCCAAGCAGACGTTGAACTTCGCGCCATATCACTTTAGAGGTAGGACACTTCTCCGGGCGGTGGAACAGCGTTCCATACTGGCCACACACAACGCAGGATGAGTGTAAAGCGTTAGAGCGCTCAGCCATTTGGTACACCCGCCTCAGGCAGCGCCACACATGGGAACGGATTTGAGGCTGCAACAGAGGGTGGTGTGCGTATTTCCAAATAGTCTTCTGGGTCTCAATGGAATAAGGGATGTCCATCATATCCAGGTAGTCCACCCTGGATAGGACATGGGGTTGTGTGGGTATCACGCCATCTTGAATGGGTAGCCCCTGTACCTCTTGTGTGCACTGAGGAGAGGGGCGGCCTCTCTGGGCTGTGTGTCCACTAATACGAATTCTCCACTCAGCACTCCGCATGGAGAGGAAGATTTATTTGTAGTGGGTTTTGTTACCGTGAGGACCTGTGGCCGATGGGTGGGAAGCCAGGTATTTCATCAAGGAGTGAGGGTTTGATAGATTGTTAAAGCCCAAGGCGCGGGAGAAGTTGGAGCGGGCCGCGTGGGACCAGTGTTGGGATGGGAGTGTAGGAGCGGTGATGGCCGCGATCCAGGTGCCCAGTACCTTGTTAGCATGGGCTTTGAAGTCAAGCAGGCCTATGCCACCAAGATGATGAGGGCCAAACATGACCTCTAGCCGTACTGGTGGTGGACGGCCTGACCGAAGCCATTCTTGCAGAAGGGCATACATGGATTTGAAAAAACCTGGGGAGAAGGCTATGGCGTGGGCTCCAAACCAGACTTTGGAGAGGAGCATAGAGTTGGCTAATACAATCCTGCTAGTAAGGGAGGTAGGGCGGGCTCTGAGGGAGGTAATGCGCTTTGTCACGTTGTCTATAATATGACTTTCCATTATCGCTGAGGCATACCCGCCTGCCTCCACCCACATGCCCAGATGGCGGACAGGCCTTATGGTAGGGCGTGGCACGAAGGGGAGCACTAGTGGGGCGGTGTGGGGTGAGCAGGGAGGGCGAGCATGTATGCGAGCAGATGGGCTGGGCTGGGCACTGGTCGCTGGGGCCCAGCATGCTTGATACTGACAAAGGAGGATGATTTCAGTTTTGGAAGCGTTCAGTGCAGCATTACTTACCTGGGAATATTCCTGGATGAGAGCTTCAAGTGCGCGTACGTCTTTATTAGACACCCCAACCACACAGTCATCTGCAAACGCCATCATCTTGACTGGGGCTTGGCCTGGCACATGGACTCCAGTGAGATGGGCATTCACGTTTCAAAGTAGTGGGTCAAGGCTGAAGTTGTATAAGAGTGGGCTGAGGGGGTCCCCTTGTCGCAAGCCCCTTTGAGGGCGGACTACTTCCGTTAGGAAGCCAGGGCCACATACTGCCATTGTTGCGGATTCTGTGAGCAGCATCACCCAGTTGATGAAGCGAGGGGGTAAGCAAAATTGATGGAGGCATGCCCTGAGGTATTCCCAGTTTACTCTATCATAGGCCTTCTGTTGGTCCAAAAATACAAGTGCCCCAGAGGCTGTGGACTGGCATGCATTAGACACAGAGTGCACGTTGTCCCAAATCAACCTTCTGGGTTCGAAACTGAATTGTTCTGGGGAGATGGTGGCAGATGCTACAATCCCTAAACGATTAGCCATTATTTTAGTTAAAATTTTTGTATCCATGTTAGTTAAAGAAATGGGGCGCCAGTTGGCTAAGTCTAGCTTGTCTCCTTTCTTGAAGAGTATGATGGTGAAGGCCTCTTGTCCTCCTGGTAGAAGGCGTGTTTCCAGAAGGCTCTGGTTAAGGGAGGCAAGCAGCAATGGGGATATATATTTGAAGTACTTTTTATAGAACTCATATGGAATGCCATCAGGGCCTGGGCATTTCCGGTTTGATGCACTGTTGATGGCTGTCCAGAGTTCATTCAGAGTAATCAAATTCATTAATTCTGGGTATCAGAAGTTGGTGCAGATGTGGGTGCATTCAAAAAAATCTCGCCACTTCAGGCAGCTGAATTGGATCAGATCGGTATAACTTGGAGTAATACTTTTGTATTTTGACTGCCACTTTGGCTGGTGTATCCGCGATAGAATCATCCGATCTCCACACCTGTGTGCAAGCCACGCTCTGGCGCGGTGTGAAGAATTTTTTAAAAAAATATGCGGTGCACTTGGTGCCCTTTGTAATGCGTTTGGCCCTGTACTGAACACAAACCCAATGTTTGTGTTGCCTTTTGAGTGCGTTGAGGTGGGCAGCTGCTTCCACCCACTTCTGGCCCCATGCAGGGCTGTAGCCTGTGGCTGGGATGTTGGATTCCAGGTGTGCCACTCTGCCAGAGCGCGTGAAATGAAAGCTGATGTAGCTCAGGAGCGACAGGAGGAGAGGTGGCGAGAGTGGCGGATGGTGTCCTCTTTAAAAGATGCCCATGTGGAAATGGGGTCCACGCAAAATGGTGTAACAAACTCTTTTGCCAAAGTTGCTGATTCCACCCAAGTGGAAAATCCTGGCGACGCAAGTTTGGGAGGGCGGAGTTTGCACCAATGTGGAGCCTTAGCCACTGTGACAGGTAAGTGGTAGGTTATCGAGACCAGCTGGTGGTTGGAGAATTAGATTTTTGTTGTTTGGAAGTGTGAAATGTGAGATTGAAATTTCGCTGGTGTGAGGATAAGGTTGATGTGGGTCAAGGACCTTAATTGGTTATTGTGAATGTGGGGGCGCATCATGTTTTTGAGCAGCGGGGCTTACCGCAGCAGTGCATCTATTAACCCAAGGTTGGCCTTTAGAATGCAAAGTTCTATGTGACCCTGGGGGGCGTGGGAGGAGGAAGGCCAACGGTCCATGGGTGAGTTTAGCCAACAGTTCATGTCGCCGACTATGAAAGGGTCAGGGGGTAACGGAAGGGATTTGACCAATGAAAAAATTTCCGCCGCTCTCATGCACAGGTTGGGGCATAGATGTTGACAATAGCGTGTGCCACGTCAGCCCACAAGAAAGTGACAATGAGGACTCAGCCATTGAGGAAGAATTCCAACAATAAAAATTTAAAAAATTGTTTTTCCAAACTAGCACCCCACAGTGCTCTGACCAGAAGGATAGGGAAGGGAGGAGCATGGTTTTCCAAGCATCCTCGGAACCTCATGGACAGTGGGACTCCTGGATGTCCAGGATGTCCATGGGTAATTTTTTTTGTAAAAAACTCAGTTTCCTAGCCCAGGACGGCAAGGCCTTGAGTCCAGAGATAATCAACGTCCCTTAAGTGAAGGTTTCCCCCATCACACCTTAGGTGCAAGGGGGTGGGCACCTGGGCCCACTAGCCTCCTTTAGATCCCCATGGGCCTTCATGGCAGCATGGGTGTTTGCAGCAATTCTATCAGTAGTTTTGTTAATTTTAGCAGAAAGGTTCGCGTTGAATGCCTTTGCTTTTTGTTTCCCCACCGTTGAACAAATTTTTTGCGGTGCAGTTGAGTTTGGTGCACCAACGTTTGGGTCAAAAAAATTTCAGGTAGATTGGAAACCAAGTCAGTTTCAACTGGGGCTTGGTTGCAATGGTCGGGTGAGATCAAGTCACCCATTGGATCCTCAGATTGGGTGGTCCAAATGGCATGGGCTTTCCAATATGAAGGTTGAGGGATTCCCTAAGTTGCTTCCGCCACAAAGGTTACAATGTCCTCCTGGCGTTGGGAGTGTGGGATAGCGGAGGTGACTTTGGCCGCTTCCTTGGCTGAGGCCCTGCGGGCCTGTTTGGCCTTCTTTCACTCTTGAGGGGAGATAGGCTTTACCAGTAGGTAGCAGCCTTGTGCTCCCCATGGGAAAGCCTCTTTGGTGCTGGTGGTTGGTTTGTAGTGTGCCTCTCCGCTGGCCATGGCTGCTGAGGGGTGCTCTTGGAATGTGATGCCCTCCTTGGTGGGGCATGCATGTGCCTTATGGCTGAACGCATCACAGTGGGTGCAGATGGGGGGTGCACTGTCTACGGTTACCCGGAAAGGGTGGGTGGTATGCCCTTCGATATTGATATATGTGGAGTGCAGGATCTGGGTTAGGTCCTTTGCAATCACCTCAGTTGGAGTCAGAACTGCAATGGCTTTTCTGGTGCACAGGTGTGGCATCAGAGTAAAGCGTTTCATCTTGAAGGATTATATTTCACTGTATATGGTGAGACCATCTTTCAGGTGCTGCTCCAGAATGGCACGTTTGACTGTAGTGGGCAAAAAGTTGAACGTGAGGAAAATTTGGTTGGATTTTGTCCATCTGGTGCGTTTTGTTTTGATGACCCATTGCTCTTCAGGGAGGTCAATCGCTACATGCACCACAGCAGCTTTGTCTGCTGCCTCCTTGTTTTTGAAACCGAGGTCCAGCCAACTGCTTGACATGGAGTGAGGTGCGACATACACCGCAGTTGGGAAAAAGTGTGTACATCCTCACAAAATTTTTCCCATAAAGCTGTTTGTTGGACTTCCAGAAACACCCAGACTACATATTCCACCGACGAGAGTGGTTGGGAGTGTGGCATGTTGATGTTCTGGTTGCATCGCGCTTGCCAAGTGAGGATTTTCAGGGAAATAGTGACCGTCAGTTTTTTATTTTTTCTATTCTTCCAGTTTCTCCAGGGCGTTTTCAAACGTTTGAGGTTGCGGGCCTACCACCTGTGCCTCTTACCTTATTTTCCCAACTGCTCCCTGACATGGGCGCAGACTAATCTCCTCTGTGAGATTATCAAACTAGAATCAGACTTGAATTGAATAAGTTGCAAAAGTGATTGCAACAAGAGAGAAATTTTATAGGAGAAATAATTAAAATATCTCTTGTAGAAGTCATATGGAATCCCATCTGAACCTAGCTTTTCCTGTGAGGTGCACCACAAATGGCATACCAGAATTCAACCTGAGATAATTAAAAAGATCAACTATGGGTATCAGGAAATGCAAATATGTTCACCATCAAGAAACTTGTCAATTTCAGCTGGTTGATTAGATTGGATTTATACAATTTAGAATAAAAGTTTCAAACTTTGACTGCCACTTTGGCTGGAGTTTCTGCAATAGAGTGGTTCAACTGCCTCAGCTGTGTGCAGTCCAAGCTCTGTTATGATGCAATGATTATGTGGAAAAAATAGGCAGAGCACGTGTCACCCATCATAATATTTTTTGCCTTTAACTGAACACAAATGACATGTTTGTGCTATCTTACCAGTGCGTTGAGATGAGCAGACACTTCTGCCCACTTATGGCCCCAAGCCATGATGTAGTCTTCAGCCATGACATTAGAATCCAGGTGTCCACTTCTTCAAGTGCGTTCTTAATGGCCACTGAGTCAGCACATGAGCTACATTATGAGAGGAGGCATGCCTGAAGGATGTTGTTTGCTTTGAAGGTTGATTAAGTAGAAAGTCAGTCCACACAGAATGGGGTAGCAAACTCCAGCGCCAAAATTTTGGTGTCCACCCAGGAGGAAAAACTGGGTAATTTGATATCGTCTGGATGAAGTTTACACCACTTTGGCACCTGTGCCGCTGGGTTTGACAAAGTGAAGGAAATTGACACCAACCTGTAGTCAGAGAAATTTGATTTTTGTCATCAAAAAAGTGTGCAATCTGGGAACAAAAAGTTTAACAGAGCAAAATTAGGTCGGTGCAGGACAAAGTCCTCTTCTGACCGTTGTGCACATGGGGATGGGACATGTTTGGTAGTAATAATACATGCTTGGGGAGGGTATCAAATAGCCCCAAGGTGGCTTTTTGAAATTATACTTTGATGTGCCCCTGCGGGGGGGAGGCGTTGAAACCAACAATTGGAGGCTAAATTTCCCAGCAGATCAGGTCACCCGCCACAAATGGATCCGTTGGAAGCGGAAGGGAAGTAATGGATGAAAGAAAAACTAGGCAAGCTCATGCACAGGTTGAGGATTAAATATTTACAATTACGTGTACTTCATAATCTCATGAGAAGGACATAACCTGCACATGACCATTGAAATACAAACTTCCAGATATAAATTTAATAACTATGGGTTACGTGTATAAGCACACCATAGTGTGGTGATCAAAAGGAAAGAGAGGGGTGGAGCATGGTTGCCATGTGTCTTTGTTAATGTGTGGACAAAAGGATTCCTGAACAGCCAGGATGTCCTCAGGTTAGTTGTTTTTAAAAAACTCAGTTTTCTAGCTTGGGATGGAAAGGCCTTAGGTCCAGCGTTGTTCTCTATCCCTATTGTGAAGGATCCACCATCACACCTTAGGTGCAATGAGAAGGGCCCTCTTGCCCTTCTGGCACCACTGATTCAGCAGCTTTGTGCTGCAATTGTGTGTTAGGCGGTGTGTACAAATCCTTGAGGTTATCCTTCACTGTGGGTTTAGTATTGTTTTAGTTTTTTTTTGCACTGAATTGACCTTTTATTTTGATGTGCTTGATGTGGTGCACCATTGTAGGTTGACAAAAACTCAAGGGGGATTGGGTTAGGGTACAAGTTTCAATTGGTGAATAGTAACTTTGCATAGGTTAATCCAACTAAAAAATTTGTTCCATGGGTAGGTGGGCTTAATCTGATTGGTGGACGAAATTTTGTTCTTCTGAGGCATAAAATGATGCGATGTCAGCCTGGGTTTGTTCAGGCAGTATCAAGGGCGCATCTGATGCCTCTGCCTTGTCCACTGCTCTATGGGCATGTTTGGCTTTTTTGAACTCTTGTGGGCACACAGGTCTTACCTTATGTAACACCCCTGCCCACCACATGGGAAGGTGGCGTTGGCATCAATGGCCAGTTCATAATGGGAGTCAGCACTTCCCATTGTGTCAAGTGATTTTATTTTAAGTAATGCCCTCTCTGGAAGGGCAGGTGTGCGCCTTATGGAATGCATGACAAAATGTACAAATAGGGGGTGCGCTATCCACCATAATGTGAAATTGGCAGGATTCCTGCCTGTCAATATTTAAAACAGTAGTGGGGAATATGGAATAAGGTTTCTGAATGACCGTGGATGGGGTAATCACTGCAATCACTTTTTCAATGCACATCTTTGGCATAAGCATAAAGTGCTGCATTTTGAAATAGTGATGTTTCCCATAGCTTCTAAGCTTAACTGAGAGGTGGTGCTCTAGCATTACATGCTTCATTATTGTGGGAAGGAAGTCATAAATGAAAAATATATGGTTGGATTTAGTTCAATGCGTGCACTTTATTTTGACTATTCATTTACCATCCAGGATATCAATCATCACATGCACCTGTCCAGCGGTGTCCACTTCTTGCATGGATTCAAACATGAAATCCAACCATTCATGGGTCATAGAGTGTGGTGCAACATATACAGCAGCTGGAAAGTGTTTGTGCACACCACACAAAACTATTTTAAAGTGCTATAAGTTAATAATCAGAAAAACTCAAACCCCATGCTCTACTGATGACAGGGGCTGGAAATGTGGAGTTTTGATAAACTGGTTGCATTTTACTTGCCAGGCTAAAATCTTTGGCAAAATATTTACTGCTTTCTTCTTTGTTTTTCTTATTCACTGGTGTTGCTAAGACGTTTACAAACTTTGGATGGTGCAAATACTGACCCTGTGTTCTTTACTATGCTCACTGAACCTTTACCCAATGTCAGGAGCATGCTCATCTCTTTATGTTGATTATCAAACTTACCTAGTATTGAATTGAATCAGTTGCAATTAGTGATTGCAGCAAGAAAGAAAAGCTAAAATTTACTTGTCTAAATATAAGTTTTGCATTCAATTGCTCTATGAGCACATCATTTTTTACTTTTGAAATTATTCTAAAGTATCTAGAAATTTTTATATAAAAGGATCTTTTTAACAAGGTTATTATATAAATGATACTAGGTAGTTTTAGACATTGTTAAAATAAACTCATTATGTGATAGGAAATTTGACTCATGAATTATAATTCAATTTTTACCACATTTTTTTGTTTACAATAAATATTTATGGAGAAAGCCATATACAAGAAATATAAGACAAAATTTCTGATATTATATGATTAAAACTCTAGTGCATAATATGTATATAAAAAAGCATTAATTATAAAAAGCCTTAACATCTTTATTAATGGAACCAAAAGAAAAGCTCCTAAATTAATCTCGAAGTATGATGAGCATGGGAGGCCCTAGATTATCAATAGCCATTATATGTGCAAGTAGTGAATATAATGATATAACGTTTTAAAATAATATAATTAATTATCAACTATCAAATAGAACACTAATAAAGGTGGATCAACCTCAAAAATATACTATGTTAAGTTTATTTATCTGATGGAAGTAAAGCTCAAGAATTTGGGCAGTAGCAGGAAGGCTTTAACTGTGCTAAACAGTTTGTATAATAATAAGGTAATAAAGTCAAGAAATCTATCTGCTAACAAAAAATAATTTTTTTGCTTATTCCATAGTTTAATCTCTGTAGCAAAACTATTTATGAAACAAACGTATTTGTTTTTAATTTATCTTTGTACCACCCTAGTACAGGTTTCGAGTTCGAAACCTGTACTGGCTAGAAAAATTCTCGGAGTGGTATATTTGTCCCAAAGTCGACCCACCTCGAATATTTTTTTAGATTTATCTTTGTAATATCTCAGTCACCTATATATTTTATACTTTTCTACTTTTAGTTAAATGATATGGTATCATCTTAATAAAGAGGCTATGGCTATTATTATCCTTTCCAAAGGACAATGCCTGATATAAATTTCTTTGAATGTATCTTTAACTTATAGTTTATCTTAAATATCATTATAGCTAAAATGCTACTAGATGCTATTTCAATACTTTTATTATACTAGAATATAATATATTTGGAATAAAGATATATCAGTTACAAATATCATAAGGATATTATGACTTAATAAACTAATGCTACTTTATAAAAGCTGTAAGTTATAAACCCTAGAACACTGATTAAGTTATATATGATATATATTTATGTAAGGAAAATTAAATTAGTGTAATGCATAACAAAAAAGTGAAAGCTCATAAAACAAATGAATTAAATTTCAATATCAAAATTCTATTAGAAGTGCTTTTTAATTTCATTGGTTCAAGGTTGGGTGTCTCAGACTTGGTAATGATTTTTGCAAAAAAGTACATATGTTTTACCAGTAGATTCCATTGAAGGCACCCCCTGTAAAGCACAACTAATTCACACTACTGCAAAGGTTAAGTTCCTTTCTTAAAAACTCATTGTATCTTCTTTGATCCATAGACCTCCATCCCCTGACAAGGTATTATTACGCTGAATATTTTATGGAAGTGCTACACATCAATTGATTCCTGCAATTCTTAGTATAGTAAAACTCCACTCAAAAAAGATTTCTGAGAGACTAAATAAATTTGGAGAAGAGTTGATTCTTTATTTGATATATGTGGAGAATATTTAATATGAACTCCTGGATACAAAACTATGATGTCTTAATCTTAGGATTTCAATTGACAGGGGGTACAATGAGTATAATAAGTACAATAGGTAAGATAGGCATAATGGTACCCAACTATGGGAAAAGACTCATTAAAGAATGAGGGTCAACATGTAACAAATATGGAATGGCAGGAGGGTATAAATATTAAAACAGAAATCAAGTTGTGTTGACAACTTATTTGCTCACACCTGTTCTAGTTACATTTGAATATTGAAAAAAGGAAAGAAAAGTTAGATTTCTTAGATTGGGTCAAGTTTTCTTTCCCATTGCAATCAATCATTTGATACCAATTTGATTAAGGACATAGAAAGTTTGATAATCCATACAGAGAGATGATTGTGTACCCAATTCCTGGTAAGGGTTGGCAAGTGTGGTGAGAGGCACAGGGTCAGTTTTTATTGTCCAAGATTAGAAAACGGCTTAGAGACACTGGTGGCCAAGACAAAAATAATAAACTGTAGTGAGTATGCTGCCAGAAATTTTAGAGTGGCAAGCAAAGTGCAACCAGTACACTAGAACTCTGCACTCTCAGCTCCTGTTATCAGTGGAGTTTGAGTTTCGAGTATTTCTGGATTTAAATTCATTAGCACTGTGGAAGAAGTTCTGAGGTAAAGTGCATAAACATTTTCCGTCCATTGTGTATGTCACAAAGCATAAAATGACCCAGGGTTAGTTAGACCTATGGTTTAAAACTTCACAAGCAGTGGATGCCGCTGCACAGGTGCACGTGGTGGTTGATCTCCCAGATGGTCAATGGGTGGTTGAAATGATTTGCATTCATTGGACCAAAGTGAAATTTTTTTGTAACCTTTGATTTTCCCCATGATGGTGAAACGTCAAGTCCTCGAAGGCCATCTCTCATATAAGCTTATACATTATGGGACCTTATTTTTTTAAAATGCATAAACTCACGCTTATAATAAAGCTTAGCACGGGCAAAGCAATTGTGGTGCTGGCCCCATCCTCAATAATCAAGGGTGTCTTGACTCATATTTGAACACCACTTTTTTCAATATTGATGATCAGGACACCCACCCATTCCACATTACAGTAAACAGTGCTTCACCTATCTGAACCTATTGTTGTGCTTTTAGTCATAAAGCACACACCTGCCCTTCCAGAGAAGGCACCCCTCAACATGATGTTCTCCTGGAGTCAATGTGAAGCACTGACGCCCAATATGAGCCTGCACTGACACCAACGCCATCTTTCCGTAAGCGCATAAGGGTGTAATCCAGGTTAAGCCTGTGTCCCTGTAGGAGCGCAAGGAGGCCAAACAGGCCTGTAAGGCAACGGTAAAGGCGGTGTCTGTGGCAGCATCCAAAATCAACTTCTCAGACCCAAGCTGACATTGCATCATTTTATGCCTCAGTAGAACATAATTTCGTCCACAAATCAGATTAGCCCAACAACCTACAGACCAGCTATTTGAGCTGGGTACACCCGCGCATGTTCACTGTTAACCAATCAAAACTGGTTTACCAACTCAACCATTTCCAAGTTTTTGACAACTAGTGATGGTGCACTGCAGGGACACCTTGCAAAAATTGTCAACAAAAAAAATTAAAAAACAAAAAAATCTAACAAAGAACTTGATATTTTCTTAAAGATGCCTATTAAACAGTTGCGTTTGCACTTGTGGTGTTAAGGTATATGCCCAGAAAGTTAGCAGGAAGGGCAAGGGTCTCATTCCATTACACCTAAGGTGTGATGGGGGTCTCCCTCACTATAGGGACGTTGAACGTTGGTGGACTCAAGGCCTCTCCATCACAGGCTAAAGATTGAGTTTTTTTAAAAAATTTCTTGTGGACTTCCTGACAATTCAGGAAGCCCACTATCAATTTGATGCCGAGGATACATGGGCAACCATGCTCCTCCCCTCCTTTCTTTTTGGTCACTGCACTACGAGGTGCTTATACATGCAACCCATAGTTTCAAACTTTTATCTAAACATACATATCTCAATGGTCATGTGCTGGTCATGTCATTTTCATGGGATTATGAAGTGCACGCTATAGTTAATGTTTATGTCCTGACTGTGCATGGGCTTTCCAGGATTTCCTCTCAGCCATGACTTCCCTTCCACTTCCCACAAATCCTTTTGTGGTGGGCGACCTGAACTGCTGGGCCATCCTGGCCACCAATCGCTGGCCTTAAGCATCTACCCTTTGTAGGGGCACATTAAACTCTGCGTCCTGAAAGCCACCTTGGGGCTTTTTGATACTCTCCCAAGTATGCGTTTGCTAACCAACATGTCCTGTCTCACATGTGCACAACGGTAATATGAGGTCTATGTACCACATTGACTTTGTTCTTGCCCTGTTGATCCTTTACCCACAGATTGTGCACTTCACAACAACAAAAATTAATTCCTCTGACCACAGATAAATTTCAGCATTCTTTACTTTTTAAGCCCGGTGGCATAGGCAGCAAAATGGTGTAACCTTCTCCCAGCCAAAATAATATCGCCTATGTTTTCAGCCTGGGTAAACACCAAAATTTGGTACTGGATTTTTATGCTCCATTCTGTGCTGGTCCAGTTTCAAACTGGTCAGCATTCAAGGCAAAAAGAGATCCTTCAGACATGCCACATCTTGTCATAATGCTCTTGGGCTGCCTCAGCTGTAAATAAGTGCACTCTAATGGAAATGGACCACCTGGAGACTAATATCCCCGCTGCAGGGTACAGTTTGGCTTAGGTCATAAGTGGGCAGAAGTGTCTTCTCATCTAAACGCGCTGGTAAAACAACATAACGTTAAGTTTATGTTCAGTATAATGAAAAAAATGTCAGGATGGGTGTCAGGATTCCTACCCAAATGACAGTTTCAGTTATGTCAAAGGATGGGAATAAATTTCAAACCAATTAAAAAGCCCAAACTTCTGTTGGGATAATCCTCAGAAAAAGTTGACGGCTATCAAAGTTGGAGATCAATCAAAATTTGACCAAAAAGCCCAATCTTCTGTTGGACATCATCCCTGACAAAGATTAACTATTATCGAGATCAGCGCTCAACCCCAACTGATACAGCTGAATCATGCTCCCTCAGAGCCAACCAACCTCAGGATTCAAACCTGTCCATGAGACGAGCTCAAACAACTCAGTTGAGATAATTAGCTTTTATTGAATCCCTAATTGGTTTACTTTATAAGATCTAGGCTTGTGCGGCGTAGATTTTCCCCAAAACTCCTCACCAATTACCTATATATAGCTGATATTAAGTTAATCAACTTTACGCTAATTCTCCCTTTTCACAATTTTGAGTAAAATTTTTATCTATTTGGAATTTACCACACCAGACTTGTTATCTGGAGTAACAAGATTTCTCAACCAAGAGAAGCAACCAATGTAAGTATCCAACACCCTCAGACTTCAGGTCATCTGGCCTATAAACAACAAAAGGATCCATGGTATCATCCCGTGATCCTAACAAAACTGGTGCTCTCTTCCAGATTGCAATCCAAGTTTGCGGTGAAAAAGATAAAAATTAAACAAAAGCAAAAATGGATAATAACGATTTTAGTTCAGAAAAACCCTCAGATCATGAAGCTTCCCATCTCAGTGAATGGGCAATCAACATTAATGTCAGTGATACTGCAATTAACTATGATATTCTCTTTCTCCTTCTATGGAAGTAACCCTCTATTCTCCATCCATCAGACAATACAGCTTACAACTATTTGACATCGCTGAAGCTCTACAGCTCCTTTTATCTGGGGCCTTTGTCCCTGGGGGCCAAGCCAATAGAAGAAGAGCCCTTTCCATACCAGCTCCTATGATGAACTTAGCTCAAAGTTCTTCACTCAATATATAGAACAAGTTGGAGCTGGACATACAGAACTCTATCTGCATCACTTTTTCCATCCTACTTTATACCATTTACTTCAATTAGCGGGGTTCCATTATTAAGAATTACTTTACCACTTGCAGCTATTGGAGACCATACACTTACAGCTTATCCAACTCTACTAATCCACCTCCCATTTTGGCAATGAAAACCAAACCTCATTTGTGGAAAATCAGCATTTATTATTATTATAAAAGATGTGCTCGCCCGCTTGGATCAAGGAGTCATGAGTTACATTCAGATGGAACTAACAACTTGTTTTAATCAACTAGAGGTTGATATTCAAAATAAAGGCCTAGATTGTACCCATGAAGTACGCTTCAAGATTAATAACTTTATCACCTCTGTTGATGAACACCTCCAAACCTTGGAGGAAATGATCTATGAATTAAGGTAAGGCCAGAATAGTTTCTAAAATTCTGGGCTTCAAGGAGGGCCTGGTTAGCCATCTAGTACTAAAAAAAAAGGAGGGCCTGGTTAGCGTGGACCTCCCGGTTATGATGGATGTAAGGTGAACAAGGACCCCCTGGTCGCGATGAACAGGATGGTGAAAGAGGACCCCCTGGTCATGATGGACAATACGGAGGAAAGAAACCACCTGGGCCCAGAGGTCCTCCAGGATTCAGTGGTGACCACATAATATACAATGAACGCCTCTAGGAATTAATCAAACAATTAAAAAATCTTAATGTCCAATTAGGATGTGTCACCCAGGGAGCTCAACTTAATTGGGAAGGAGTTCCCCTTTCTCCCAGTTTCCTTACCTGTTCATTCTAAACGCCTTGGGACTTTGGCAACCCTACCTGCTTTGGTACATGGATTGTATCAAAGAGTGCTCACCAACAAACAACAACAACTTGACCTTTAAGCCACCAATACTGCTTTAAAAAACAAAGTACGCCAATTAACCCCCAACTTTTTGCCAAAAATCAGCTCAAAGTGCCTCCCACGAAAAAGTAGATTTAATAGCTGACAATCTTAACGATCTATGAAGACAAGTAGATGCTCTTCAACCTCAAGAGTATTCCTGAGATACCACCTCTTTATTAGGTGAAAGCGCTGTCCTCATATCAGTTCATGTCGTTCATACTTCAACCCCCAAGTGGTACTTTTAAACCTGTTTTCAAATAAAAAGATGTCACTGGAGAGGGAAGTATTTTCTCTTTCTTATATTGCTATGAAAGCTCTATGGAGAAAGCGACTGATCATCAACGTCTTAAACACTTGACTAACTGTCTTATCCATATGGCTCAGAAATTATGGTCCCTCATCTGATGCAAAGCTGTACTTGGATTGATGCCAAGACTGCCTTGCTTCAGGAAATCGGGAGCAACCTAACCTTAACAAACAAAAACAGACCTTTATGGATATCAGCCTTAATTAGGAGGAAACTATCAGTGAATTTGCCCTCCGTTTTAACCTTGAAGCACAAACGCTGGATTCAGGGAATCGCCTTACATTAGATAATGCCATCACTGTTGCATTTTTGGCGTTTAAAAATATGCCTAATATCTTACTTTATCTTAAAATGGTGAAGTCTAACTTAACGATCCTCCTCCATGTTAAAGATGCCATACTGGAAATTCTTGACAAACTACATAAACCCGTTGGGCCAACTCAGTTTAACACCAACAAGCCCCAGTCTGAAGTATTGGCTGTTACAACCCCAAGTCACCTACACCTAAATTATACTGTACTCATTGCAGAAAAAACAACCACACTGTAGCTGACTGCAGCATTCTTCAACATAAGTTGTCAGAAGATCAGTCAGTATAGGGCAAGAGGCTTCCTAAGCTGACAAAAAACAAGTGCCTCAAGACCCTTGTTCTAGGTCTAGATGTATCCCCAGTACTTCCAGTTGTTTTGTGTTAGCTGTCCCGTCAGAAGTTGAAGTCCATTTGTCTATTCAAGGGAATAAAAACCTCCAGCTTTCTTACTTTTATGTTGGTCAGTTACCTGAACAAATTTTTGTGGTCAGCTCTTCTATAGAAAACCAAGTCTTGGCAGATAAAACTTTTTAATGCATTGAACAACCTCAAGCTTGGCCACAGCAGAATCCTCCGCTTGAATCATTTGAAAATCCCTAATGACAGCTTATTAGCTATTAACTCCCAATGTGGATCATTGGTGTTTTGAGTCAAAGTAGTAGTACATAAAATTAAAGTCCTGGCGATAATTGACACTGGTTCTCCAGTTAACATTTTTTCCCTCACGGCTTATCCAAAAGATAAAAATGGCTCCAAACTTGATTCAAGAAGCTGAATATGGGATGGCAGATAGTCAATTTACTAAGGCGATAGGATCCTATTCTGCTTTACCTTCAAATTAGGAAGTTATTAATTACTTCCCCCACCAGAGCGTTAGAAAACAATAACTACAAATTGCTTATTGGTGTCCAAAGATGCGGGAGTTTAATTACATTATTAACCAAAAGAAAAAATATCTATCCCTACTAGGTATAAAATTTTGTTAATATTCAAACTCCCCGTCAAAAAAGGAGTCCTCAAAAACGGACATGCCTCCTTGAATACCCATCCTCCATTTGTAAAATGGAGTACCAAGTCTTAGGGGAAAAAAACTAAGTTACCCCCAAGGCTGTGGATGCAGAAGAGGGGATCTCTCTGTATACCCCTCCTTCTATTATAATACCCTCAGGCTCACAGGTCATTGTAGATATGGGGATCCAGATTTTTATCCCTCCTGATCAAATTTTGGAGCATATCAAACACCCAAACCCTTCCATCAAGGAGGCGTGACCTGCCCGGGGATTTTGGATACTGCTTTGGGAATTATATCTCTATTCTATTAGGGAATTTAACCACTAAAACTCTCCAGGCCCCTCAGCATGCTCATATCACTTATGTAAAACTATGTCCCATTAAGAGTATTACTGATGTAAATTGTTTGGTTTATTACAGGATTTAGTATTTGACCACCAACCCACCATAGCTTTGGTTGACAGTAGAATTGGGGATAATCTTACCCTTAATAAACGCCAAGATGTCAAAAACCTCCTTATGGAGTATGGTGATAGTTTTTCCTCAGCCAAGTGACTATGGGGAAATGTCCGGGGTAATTCATCAAATTGAAACTGAGGATCATCCTCCATCTAAATCTCAATCATATCGAAATTTCAAAAGGGAGGAAGCTCAAGTGGCCCTAGAGTTACCGCAACTGTTGAAAGCCAGGTTACTTGTGCCTTCCAAAAGTTCATGGGTTTCCCCACTCTTGTTAATTCAAGAAAAGGATGGTGGTCACCATGTTGTTATGAATTATTGACGCCTCAATTTAATCACAAGAAATAGTTACCCTCTGCTACGTATAGATGACTCTTTACGCTTAATGTTGGGGTCCCACTATTTCTCATCTATGGATCTAGTCAGTGGATACTGGAAAGTAGATTTGTCACCATAAGATCGGAAAAATGTGCTCTTGTCACAAGTGAAGGGCTATTCAATCCCACAAAAAGGCCTCAGGTGTTATGTAAAGCCCCTGCTACCTTCCAAAGCGCTATACACGGGCTACTAGGCGATTTAAAACGTTACTGCATACTAGTTTATCTTGATTGATTACCATTTTTTGAAAACCTTTACTGAACAGATATATTACCTCGGGCAAGAATTTCAGCGGTTAAAGCAATTGTTATTAATACTAAAGCCGTTGAAATGCTCTTTCTTCCAGAGTGAGATGAATTTTTTGGGTCATAAGGTCAGCAAAGCCGAAATATACCCAATGGATGCTAAGGTCTTGGCTATTGCTAAGGTAACCCCCCATAAATCCCTACAAGATGTACAAGTTTTCCTAGGAATGGTGGGCTAATTTTGCAATTTTATCCCCCATTTCACAGACACCTCCGAGCCTCTGGTGTATCCACTGAAGAAAGTAATACCCTTTCAGTGGAAAGAGTAGCAACAGCAGGCCTTCAACCTGCTAAGTGCCTAACTCTCCCACTCTCCAGTACTTATACATCCAAATTTTGATAAACCCTTCCTCCTCTTTACTGATGCTAGTGATATTGCCATCAGAGCCATACTATCTCAGCATGATGAGAACTTAGTGGACCATCCCATCGCCTATTAAAGCAAGACCTTATCTAAAAACAGAGTGTAATTATAGTGTTTAAGAACGCAAATTCTTGGAGGTCATACTGGCCGCTAAGAATTTCTGACCCTATTTAAATGATAAAGCATTTTATCATTGTAACTGATCATGCTTCCTTACAATGGCTTTAGAAAATGAAGGACCCTGATGGGATATTAGCCCAGTGGGCGTTAAACTTTAAAATTACGACTTTTTTAAAATCCACTGATCAGGGTCAATCAATCAAAACGCGGATTGCCTATCCCAGCTTCTCATCTTAACTATAACTGACCCTGAATAGGATCAACTCTATGAACTCCTAACCCAACCACAGTTATGGAAGGACAAATCCCCAACCCTCCAAAAGAAATTAGTGAAAAGATTGGCAAATCTCAAAGTCAATAATGGTCAATTATGCAAACTTGTGTCTAAACAATGGGTGCCTTATGTAAGACCATCATCTCAAAATGATGTCATATTAGAGGGAGATTGGCAAGTCAGCCATGGGGAATTTGGAAAACCTACTTGTGGATGAAAACTCAATGTTATTGGGAGGGAATGTTTATTTCTATCCAGGATGTATTGGAGTCCTGTCTGGTATGTAAAAGCCAAGCTGGACCTAATCCCCGCTCACAACATCCAGCGGTCCCACCCTGTGAACCATTCCATACTATTAGCATTGGTGTCGTGGGACCTCTTCCTGGAGCCTCCAATGGACATTGGTTCCTCCTACTAGTTGTGGACCATCTAACTAAGTGGATCAAAGCCATACCACTCCCCACCACTTTGGCAAAGGCTACCGCCACATTTTTATATAATAGGATTATCACCCCTCATGGGTGCCCTAACATCATTCTTTTTCTATAATGGACAAAATTTCCGCACGATGCTGGTGAAAGATTTAGATGATCTGATGGGAACTCAGTTATTCTTCACCCCTACCATCCTGCAACCAATGGAATGGTAGAGTGGGTAAATAGTACTTTAACTGCAACCCTCCAGAAAATGGCTATGATTGAGGCCTTCAATGGCCCCAATATTTGCCTAGTGCAATTCTGGCTTATCAGATTAGTTACCATCGAATTACTAAGATGTCACCATTCCAATCGTTGCATGGAAGAATTCCCTATCTGCCTTCCTAAGTCCAGACGTTGCTTGACCAAGCTTCTCCTGAATCACGTGAAGTCTCTATGCGAAGTATTGCAAATGAAATCATAAGGCTTCAGGCCTTGGCTTCTGAAAACCTGTCCACCACAACCATTAGAGAAACTGCTCAATTTAACAATAAGCATGATCCCCTACAAACCTTCCAACCAGGTGACCTCGTCCTATTCTACCATCAACAGCCTGGAGGTCGTGATCACAAACTGGGCACTAACTGGTCAGAGCCCTATCAAGTCATATATAGACAGGGCAATGAACACTTAATCATAGAGCTGGTTCAGGAAACATTTGTAAACTGTATACATAATTGCTTTCTCCATCCGTTTCCCCCCTGCGCCAAGACCTAGAGGGGTTATTGTTGGGATTTCTACCTGAACGGCGGATTTGGATACATTAGATGACGGGAATCAATTCTGAACTAATAAAAAAGCTCAAACTTTTGTCAGGGATAATCCCCAAAAAAGTCAACAGTTATCAAAATTGGAGATAAATCCTGATTCAACCAAAAAGCACAAACTTCCGTCAGAAATCATCCCTGACAAAAGTCAACTATTATTGAGATCAGCAATCAGCCACAACTGATACAGCTGAAACATACTCCCTCAGAGCTACCCAACCTCGGGGTTCAAACACAAGCCATGAGACGAGCTCAAACAACTCAACTAAGATAATTAAGCTCTTATTGAATCCTTACTGGTTTACTTAATAGATATAGGTTTGGGCGGCTTAGATTTTCCCCAAAACACCTCACCAATTACCTATATATAGCTGGTATTAAGTTAATAAACTTTACGCTTTTTCTCCCTTTTCACAACTCTAAGTAAATATTGTATCTATTTAGAATTTACCAAACCAGACATTATATCTATATTAGCAAGAAAATTTGCCCAAGAGAAGCAACCAAGTTAAGTATCCAACACCCTCAGACTTCAGGTCATCTGGCCTATAAGCAACAAAAGGATCTGTGATATCAACCTGTTATCCTACCAGTGAGTGAAACATGCTCTGATTAATTTTTTGTAAATTTTTCACCCTGCGACTGAGCTTAGTCTTCACACAGGTGAGGCGGACAGAGACTTCTGTTGCAGATATATCTTCCAAAGTGTCATTTGAAGTTTGGAACTATTACTCTGTGTTTTATAGGTCCAAACCAATCAAACCTGTTAAAACAATGCTTTCTCATTGACGCACATATTTGCACAATCTCTTTATACCTAGAGTTAATGAACTTAATCTATAAAGAACTCTGGTCTGCTATTTGCAGTGAACCGCACAAGAAAAGCCAGATCCAGTTGGGATCCTATATGAGTTCTACTAAAGAGAGTTAAATTTTTCTTCTCTCTAATGCTTGCCTCAATGAACATATGTCTCTTAGAGACGCGCCTCCTTCCTTGGGCCAGGAGGCCTATATGACAACGTTGTTTAAGAAGGGGAATAAGCTGGACTTGGTGAACTGGCGCCACATCTCCCTCACTAATAAAGATCCTAAGTTATTTACTAAAAATAATGGCTAACCGCCTAGGAAAGTTGCCTCTGAAGTAATTTCCTCTGAGCAGTTCAGTTTTATATTATAAGCGGTCAATATGGGACGACATACACACCCTGGCCAATGTCTGCCAATCTCAGGCTACCAGGGCGCTTCTGTTCTTAGACTAATAGAAAGGTTATATTAGGGTCAACTGGGACTACCTCAGGGCCTGCCTTCATAAATTCCACCTCCCTTCAAGTTTATAAGCTGGGTAATGGTGCTCACTGAATCTGCCACAGTGGCAGTGCTTGACACAGATTTTCTCACTGATTCTGTTTGCCTTTAAATGTGTCTCCGCCAAGGGAAAACTTTTAGCCCACTTTTATACAACTCCATCCTAAACCCTCTTCTCCGCAGTGCAAATGCACGACTTACTGGTGTTCATGTTTAAGGCCAAGCATCCGTTATAATGCTTGCATTCACTAATGACTGTGTGGTTGAGGTGTCTAAGAACCAGGATGCAAGCACTGGAGACAACTATTTAAGGATACTCCAGGGCCATTAACTCCGCCCTTAATACCTCCAAATCCAAAATCATTCTCCTTAGTCAATACAAAGCCTGATGGTCACTGACGTCCCTTAATCAAAGTGATCCAGCAGCTAGGTCTCTTGTTCGCTTACCCTGGCCATTCCATTTCGTCCTTATGGATCTCCATTTTATCTTTAGACCCACTGTTGTTCCAGTGCGCCATATGGGATTATGGATGGAGTTGGGAGGATATGCCACATCAAAAATGGAGCATTGCATCTTAGACAATGTCATAAAGCGCATCGCCTCCCTCAGGCCCACCAGACTAGTCTCACAGGCGGTTAGTGCTTTACAACTCTCTGCTCCTGTCAAAAATATGGATTGTTGCTCACGACATCTTTTTCCCCATCCTTTTCTTCTTCTCTGTACGCCCTCCTCCAAGGGTGTCTTTGGCTAGGCCGCCCTCCCCCCGTGATCCTGGATGTCATGTTTGGCCCTCGCCATAGTGGTGGTATGGACCTGCTTAACTACGAGGACCATGCCGCCAGTATCCTTGCCAACTGGATTACTACAGTCACCAGCCTCACACTCTCAGACCAGCACTGGTCAAATACAGACAATTCCAATTTTGCTCACGCCCTTTGCCTCTTTAATTCAAACCAAGCTTCATTCTTTTATTACCAATATGGCCTCTCATCCCTCTGCCATAGGCCTGCATGGGACAGGCCCAATATAAAATAATTTTCCTCTCTATGTGAAGCACTGAGTGGAGAATCAGCATAAGCGTACATGTCTCTCAGAAGGTGTCGGACATTTGCACCCCCAGATTTCAGATAAGAATTTTGTGGGTTAAAACTGGCCAAAAAGGGGAAATGGCGGACATTTACAGGTCCACTAATACTGCTAATATTGATTTAAATATTTATAGTTTTGAGGTAAGCTGACAAGAGGACGGACATTACAAAAACTAAAAATAAACTAAAATAGTAACCTAACTAATCAATTCAAAAAACGCCCAAAATTAGCAAATTGAATAAAACACACCAAACAAAAACAATCAAGCAGGTAGGCAGCGGATACCGCTTAACTGACCATGGCGGAAGGGAAGGGGGGATTAGGGGCTCATCTTCAGCAGCAGCTTCCTCATCCTAGAGTAGGGTAGTGTTAAGGCAGATAGCAAGGGCGTCAGGGAATCAGCGGCATGTGGTTCAATACCAATAATGATTGGTTACTCATGGAAAATCCCAGCTAAGAAAATGGCGCTGATATATTTGGCTAAAGCTTTTTCAGCTTTAATTCGGGCATCTGGGAGTATAAAAAACGTGGCAATATTGGTTAAGGTAATCTTAGCTTTAGGATTTTGTGTTACAGGTACACGTTCTGGATAGCGCCGTTGACATTTTTGTGCAATTGATTCACTGTGATTTTACTTTTTGGGGTGAGGGTTGAGGGGATAAAAGGTGGGGGAATACCTCATGTGTGTGTCAAGAGAGTGTCTGTAACTCTCTCGTTCCCAGCAAGGTGATGTGGGATTCAAACCCACATTGCTAGGGAACTAGCCGTTAAAATAATGGGAAAGAAGGCACCTTGAATGGTGCCTGTGCCAAAGGCATCCCAGGCAAGGGTGTAAAATGCAACATAAAGTACCAGGTAAGACAGCAATATCACGGCTTGAGTGGACCCCAGAGGGGAGTACATAATCAAATGTAACTTGGCGTCAGGGGTCTTGGGTGCTTCGATCTGGAGGGGACCTGGGCGGCCCAAGGGAGCACCTGGGATTTTGGTAAATTGCAATAGAAGGTAGTGGCCCACATGGTTGGAGACCTTCCCAAAGAGGTCCGCCACCAAGTTAGCCCATGGAACCATATGTAAAAACGTAAAAAAATGGGTATTTTTATTTAAGAAAAGTCGACCAACAAGGAATGTTGGTCACAAAACCATATTTAAAGTGTGCCGGGAAATTTGGGTTCTGCGGAAATGCGACCAAGCCTTGACGCTCCAATAAACAAACGCTTCCATCTGTTTTAGTAAAATACACTGAAAGTGCCTTCACTTGAGTAATCTATTCAAGCTTTATTTTACCTGAACTTTAATTTCATAGCTGGAGTGGGACTCGAACCCCTGCTCTCCAACCAAGCGAATTGAACCATCTCTGTTTAAAATGTAAATCATTCGTTTTAGTGCCTGAGCCGAGATCAGAGGCTGGGCGTTTTGCACCCCCTTAGTATTAACCTGGGCGTGCTTGGCTTGCACCCAGCGTTGATCTAAGGTGTGCTTCAGGTCAGGGAGAGCCTGAAGTTTCACCTTCTGGGCTTCCTGTCGCCCAGCCTTATCTCTAGCATCAACTCCTACTATGATGTCATCCAACCATGACATTACCCTCTTCTGCTTCTTGGGCTCCACCCCCCTCCAGGGGCATAAGCTAAGGAGAAGTTCTTATGTGCTGGCGGCAACTTCATAGCAGCAACGGCTGGCTTAGGCTGAGATCATGCAGCCTCAGGGAGATGATTATGAAAGGATTTGTTCAGGTCTTGGGCATGTACACAATCTCATGCTGGCACCCAACTGTTCTCTGCTGCATCAAACCCTTTCCAAGATACCAAGTACTCCAGGCGTCGCTTAACCCGGCGGGAGGCTACTATTTCCTCCACTTCCCATTCTGGTGCCCATCCACAAGATAAGCCTCGGGAGTTACAGGTGGAGGGCCCTCAAACAGGGTCAACTTGCTTTCATGAAAGATGGAGAAAAGCCAAAACGCGGAGGGAAGATCCAACTGGTATGAGGCATGTCCCACCTTTCTAATTATACGGTAAGGACCAATCCTCTTTGGACTCAATTTCTTGCATGGCTGCTTAATAGGGATGTTACAATCATCAAGCATCATGAGATCCCCTTCCTTGTATGTGGGACCCACTCAGCGCTTTTTCATCAGCATTCTCCTTATACACAAGCATAGCCGCCTCCAAACTTGTGGACACCCCTTGATGGACCTTCTTGAGAGTCTTAGAAATTCCAGCACTGCTTCCACTTTGGAACCACAGCTGGGCTCCATGTTAAAAGCAGGGTTAAAGCTGTGGTTAGCAAAAAAATGTGAACACCCTATTGACGAATGCAAATTCTTGTTGTAGCTAAACTGGGCCATAGGAAGGTGAGGAACCCAATCTGAATGGTCTGCGGTGGTGTAACAACGCAGAAATTTTTTTCCAAACACTGGTTTACTCGCTCAGTCTGCTCATCTGATTGGGGTGATAAGCAGTTAATCGGCAGGGGTGGATCTGAAGAGTTTTACACAACTCTTCCCAAAAAGATGGAGGTGAACTGGGGTCCCCAGTCACTGATGATTTCTTGAGGAACCCCATGAAGCGCAAATACTTGGGTGACGAAGAGCCTGGCCATTTCAGCGGCATTTATCGTTGTTCTGTAGGGAATAAAGTGGGCGAACTTTGTAAAGCGGTCCACCACCACCATGATTGCATCATACCCATCTGAAACGGGTAACTCCACAATGAAATCCAATGATAGGGAAGTCCAGGGCCCTTCAGCCTTTTGGACTGGTACCAGCAACACTGCTAAATGTTGCCAATTGGGTTTCATTTGATTGCAGATCAGGCACTCTTTACAGTACCGCCCTACCTGAACAGGAAAGACCTTCCAATTGTAAGTATGTCGTATCAACTCTAAGGTCTTTGCTTTTCCTGGATGACCAACGGTGATTCCATCATGATGGTCCTGGCTGATCTCCAGGCGTAGTGGTCCCGCAGGAACCCATAGGCGCCCCTGAAACCACACCATCTCATCCTTCATGTGATAACCCCTGGATAATTCCTCCTGACTCAGAGCGCTCTTAGCGCGAAAAACAGCATATTCAGCTGATAACGGCTGAGAAAGAACTAACTTCCTAAACATGCTATATTCTGCTTCATTTTTAAAGACATGAGCGCTGGCGTATGTACCGTGGACTTGGGAAGTTGAGGATGAATCATACTTGGTGGAATCATCAACTGGGTGTTGTGAATCTCTACCTCCTTTGGATTGGGAGCCAAAGCAGGGTTGCAGCTCAACGCATCCGCCAAACCATTCTCCTTACCCTTGGTGAACTCATAGGAAAATGTGAATAGGGCAAGGGTCTCATGCCAACGGGTCTGAAGTGGTGTTAAAACATGTGGAGCACAGTAGTACAACAGGGCTCGGTGGTCTGTGCATACCTGGAATGGTTAGGAAGAGCCATGTAAATGTTGACGCCAATAAATCAGCGCCTCCACCACTGCTAATAACTACTTGTCATATACGGCGTAGTTTAACTCATGCAGAGACATTTTCCTAGAAAAATATCCCATGGGATGCTTGGACCCATCTTCACCCACCTGTAACAGGGCAGCTGCAATGGCGAAGTTGGAAGCATCTGAGGACACAATGAACTCCTTCACAGGGTCAACATGGCGAAGGATGGATGTGGATAACAAGGTGCACTTCACAGCCTGGAAAGCATCCTCCAAGATAGAGGACCACTGAAGCACCTTGGCCCCGCTAGCCTTATATAAGGGAGCTGCCACCTCAGAGAGATTGGGTGTGAACTTTTTGAGGAATGTACAAGTTCCCAAAAAGCTTCTCAGTTCCTTGACAGAGATGGGGGTAGGCCACTCATGAATAGCCTTCTCCTTGTCTGGAGTTATCATATGGCCCTGGTCAAAAACGACGTTGCCCAAAAAAGTAACCTGGGACTTGAAGAATTCGCATTTACTAATCTTGAGAGTAAGGCAAGCGGCCCTCAAACTCTCCACTACTTGTCAAAGGTGTACTATAAGTGACTCATGATTGGGGGAAAACACCAGAATGTCATCCATGTAGACAACCGCACATACCCCCAACAAGTCTCCCAATGCAGCATCAATGCGGCGTTGAAAGATGGCAGGGGCATTCTTAAGCCCAAAGGGCATAACCTGGAACTGGAAAATTCCTTTTCTGGTGCGGAATGCAGTTAACCACTCCTGGCCCTTCTTTATCCGGATTTGATTGAACGCATTGAGGCAGTCCAGCTTGGAGAAGACCTTCGCCTTCTCCACATAGTGCGCAATCTGAGAATCTAAAGGGATGGGATGGAGGTCGGGTACAGTCACTTTGTTTAAGTTTCCATAATTGACACATGGGCGTAAAGTTCCATCAGCCTTCTCCACAAAGAGCAGAGGGGAGCAAACAGGGGAGGTACGCTGAAAGATGGCCCCTTTGGCCAATTGCTCCTTCACCCATACATCTAACGCCTCTTCCTCCCAGACAGTCAATAGGTATAAGGGGAAGAAATACGCATCAGATCCACAGTAAGTTTAAATTCACAATCAAACTTGGAATGTTCTGGTAGCGTATTAGCTGAAGCTGCATCAAAAGAAGATGCCAACTCCTCAAAATAGGAAGGTTAGGAAAGTTCCACAGTGGGCTTCAGCAAAGGGGCCAGATATGAACTGGGAACATTGGACCAATGGGGTAAATTGCCTGGGGCGTTATCCTCAGACAGAGGAACAATCAGCTGGTGCCCGTTTGTTAAAAACAAGGATAACATGTTTTCTTTCAAATTAGTTTTGGCGTCAAACTTCCGCCACCACTCAACACCCAAATGATGGGAAACAAGAGGTTTCTGATAGCTTGAAACTGATCCGACAATAGATAAGAACCTACCTGAAAATTGACTGACTCTCTGACGTTCAGTGTGGGGATACCTTAAGAAGCCCCACCTCTAACCATACCACCGGGTGAGTAACTCAACTCAAGGTAGTCAGCGAGGTTTTGGTCAATAAAATTATTTGAGGCACCAGTATCCACCAAAATAGTTGTGCTGAACTTTCCATAAGAGGAAGTAAGAGTAGCAGTCAACAAGAAGTATCCAGAATAGGATTTATCTAATGCAGAAAACGCCATCATTTCACCTGAAAATTCTTCCTCCGGTCTCAACAAGCCATCAGTGTATGTTTTGGAATCATAGAAGGGGGAGGGGTAGTGGGCCACTCTTACTAATGAGGCCACATATCCCACTACACCTTCTGCAGGTGCATATACATCTTTATATTTATGACGAAGTTCTTTTTCCACTTCTTGAGAGCCCCTAATCATGGTGGGGGTCAAACGAGGGTTCTCAGGAGTAATCTGGTAGACTGAAATGGAGTCCTCATCCAGACCATATGGGCAAATAAAAGGTTCATTTTTGGATAAATTGCTCACTTTATAAAACGCGTTTTTCAATTTGAATGAATCCCCCTCGTTCCAAAGGTTTGGTGCACCTCGTTATCCAGGGCCATCACCCCCAAGCCCTGAGCGAATGCCTCAGCATGCACCTCAGAAATGTGTTGGGGAGAAAAAACAACAATGTAATTATTCTTATTAAATTCAGGGTTGGACCCTTCGATGTTCCCGATTTCCACTGATATGGGGAGTAAAGCAGTTGGAAGCATCTCATGTTTCAAGGAAAAATCACTAGTTGTAGAAGCGCTATTTATAGGGATGACCATGGGTGACATCATCGCGGTGGAATCATCTGAAACATTTACTTTCTTCCTGGGGCTAGACCCCTATACAGTTCCAAATTTAGAAGGAGTTGAAGGATTAGAAGGATAATATTCCTTCATTTTAAGAAGCGCGCGTGACTTTTTGGTTCCCAAATTTATATGGTTCGATTTGATGATGGCCCAATTACCTAGCACCTTCTGGGTGGGGCGGGAAACTACCCAAAAGGGTTTTGAGAAGATGATTGTGAAAGGTCCGAGACCATCAGGTGCGAGCAAGAAGGGTGGACACTTCCCAATTGGTAGTTGCAAAAATAACGCCGAGACATATTAATACAAAACCTAACAAGAAAACTGAGGTGAGCACCATCATGGCATTGATAAATGGCCAGCACACCCAATTTACTAATATTGGAAGTCCCACATGGATAATTCGTATGCTCATATAATAGAAGGGTTAATTGACTAATGTCAAGAGAGTGTCTGTAACTCTCTCATTCCCAGCAAGGTGATGTGGGATTCAAACCCACATTGCTAGGGAACTAGCCATTAAAATATTGAGAAGGAAGGAACCTTGAATGGTGCCTGTGCCAAAGGCACCCCAGGCAAGGGTGTAAAACGCAACATAAAGTACCAGGTAAGACAGGAATATCACGGCTTGAGTGGACTTCAGAGGGGGAGTACATAATCAAATGTAACTTGGCGTCAGGGGTCTTGGGTGCTTCGATCTGGAGGGGACCTGGGCGGCCCAAGGGAGCACCTGGGATTTTGGTAAATTGCAATAGAAGGTAGTGGCCCACATGGTTGGAGACCTTCCCAAAGAGGTCCGCCACCAAGTTAGCCCATGGAACCATATGTAAAAACGTAAAAAAATGGGTATTTTTATTTAAGAAAAGTCGACCAACAAGGAATGTTGGTCACAAAACCATATTTAGAGTATGCCAGGAAAATTTGGGTTCTGCGGAAATGCGCCCAAGCCTTGACGCTCCAATAAACAGACGCTTCCATCTGTTTTAGTAAAATACACTGAAAGTGCCTTCACTTGATTAATTGATTGAAGCTGTATTTTACCTGAACTTGAAATTTCATAGCTGGAGTGGGACTCGAACCCTTGCTCTCCAACCAAGCGAATTGAACCATCTCTGTTTAAAATGTAAATCATTCGTTTTAGTGCCTGAGCCGAGATCAGAGGCTGGGCGTTTTGCACCCCCTTAGTATTAACCTGGGCATGCTTGGCTTGCACCCAGCGTTGATCTAAGGTGTGCTTCAGGTCAGGAGAGAGCCTGAAGTTTCACCTTCTGGGCTTCCTGTCACCCAGCCTTATCTCTAGCATCAGCTCCTACTATGATGTTATCCACCATGACACTGTGAGCATCGCCACTGATTTAGCGACAGCTTTGTGGAGAGGATGACAATCTGGTGTGGCAGCTACCTTGAATGCCAGCTGGTGGTCACTGCAAAATGATTTGGCATTTGGCAATGGGGCATATAAATGAGGAGGGTATTTGGCGTCCCATTCTGCATTAACAAACCGCTCAAATTGCAGAGCTGGTTCTTCAATGAGATTACCTGATTAATCAATTTCAGCCAATAACTCACATGGGTTCTGGTTGAATTCAATTGGGGAATCGGCATATGGTTGAATTTTGTTGATTCATTAGAGTAAGCATGGGATCAAACTTGGGTCCAAGCTGGTGCTTGATTAGAGGAATCATGTGTGGCACTGTGGCAATGAGGAGGCTGATTGGTGGCTGCAGGTGCAGCTGCAGCAACAGGTTTTGGGAGAGGGGAGGTAGAATTGTACCCCATACCAGAGCTGGTGTGCAGGTGGCAGCAGATTGGAGGTCTGCAGACAAAAATCAGAGCCATCAGAAGTAGCTAAGGAGGTGCACTTGCATTTTGAATGGTCCAACTCGAAACAGGTTTGACAGATCATCCTCCCACCCTTGATACAGGCCCAGAACGGATGGTCAGGGGCAAAAAGAATGATGGCGCACGGGGGAATCATAACGGCGATTTTGCTTAATTCAGGACTGATTGTGGCATATGCCCAAGGCCCAGAGAGTTGTGTGGCCCCATTTTGGACCACAAATTTTAAGATGAGGTTGGAGCCATAGGCTGCCAAACCATCCATCAGCTCCTGGTGGAGCATTGCAGGGGTGAGGTGGGTGGGCAAACCAGCGAATTGAACCCCCAAAGTGGTATCCGCTGGGAGCTGAGTCCAAGTTGTGGGGAGAGGGGCACTCTGGAAAACCAGGGCACAGTTGCCGCAGTGGTGGCATCTGCTTCACATGTAAAGAATAAGTCAAAATACCCTTTATGGGGTGGAATTCAAATAAAACTGGCGGTATGCATCACCACCTGAGCCATCTTTATAATGGCTTGGTCGTGGTAAGGGGAAAGTTTCCCACAATTGACCCTAAGGCCAAAACGCATGTTGCTCCAGGGGAGCACCAGGGGTCAACGAAGCACCACTTGGGTACAAGTGAGGTGGGCGTCAAGATCCTTAGGAGGAACGAATCATCCCAGGGGTTTGGTGTGACTGGGTGAGCCAGTTTAAGCGTTTTCCTGTCAGATTTAAAATGGTGGGGGAGTTTCACCACAGCCCCACACTGGGGCAGACAGCGGGGAATCTGAGGACATTAGCAAAACTATATCAAGCAATTGAGATTTGCTTTTTCCATAAGATTTTGCACAGAAAGTTATGCTGAGTGGAAAGAGACTAATAATAATTTATATACTATTAATGAACTTATTGGCCAAAAGAACTTAGCTGTGTCTGGGTGGAACACCACAAATCAGGGTAACAATATTCCAAATACTTTATAGGAAAATAACACTAATTTAAGCAGTTGTATTACTCTGTCCACATGGCGGACTCTGGGGCGACCATTGGATGGATCTCCCCCAGCCACTACATGTCCCATGAACCAGCTAAGCGGGGACCACTCCCTTTTATAGGCGTGGCGGGGTCCCCCATGGTGCAATATATTTTTCTAATAGGGATTGGCTAAAATATAATAGGTTGTTACCCCTCGGGTACGTCTTGTCCCAAAAATAATTTCCCATCCATCGTTCAGCCTAAGTGAAGCAAGTTCTCTGAGCTTTGATAGTCCAAATTCCCATATTTCCTAATTCAGACCAGTCTAAGTTTTTTTTAAACTTATCATTAAATTTCCCTCAACCTTCGATACAGTTAGTACTGAATGGTCTGAGATCAAGAGGGTTCGTTTTCTCTTATCTTCCACAGTGCTCAATAAAAAACTTTAAACCCTAAATTTCCAAGATTTTAATGGTTAATTATTTTTAGCTTTTCTTTACCATAACAATAAGATTAGTTACTATGTTTTGATTCAAACGGCAATTTTTGGTAATCACACAGGAGAGATGGGCGATTTCAATAATCCCCAATTAAACTTGGCAAAAGCTGTATCAGGAAATGGACAAAACGGTGCGCTGAAGGGCAATAAACGCCCTGGAGGGGGACCAGGAACAAATGCCACCAAGAAACCACAAATGAAGACACCATCCGGGTTTTGTGGAGTTTACAAAGAAAAATAATTATACATGGAAATCCAATATGCCCCAACCCCTATCAAAGGTAGAGCATGGGCTCTGATTTTTCCTAGGGGTCAAGTCCCTAACTCTGTGGGAGAAAGTGGGTGAGGCACAGGCCTCCCTTTCCCCACTAGGTGTATTTTACCACACATACCATCCACCATAGCTGGATCTATATGGGTTTTGAAACTGAAGAAGATGAAGATGCTACCCACAAAAGTCTGCGTTGAAATTACCCTCCATTGAAGGCAAATGAATTGTGTGCACTGCACGCATCAGATGGAACAAAGCAAACACTTTGTTCATCTCCTTCAACTCTCTCTCTACCAACTTTCCCCACAAGCTAATTGAAGAGGAGCTCCAAAATGGACTCAAAAGCTATGGAGAAATTAAGCAACTTGAATTCTAGCGGTTTCACCTGATGCCAAACCTGTGCACAGGAAAGGCAATTGCCATGATCAACCTATTCCCCGATGTGTCTGCAGACTTCACAAAAATCCCACACACAGCGGCGCTTCACCTTCTAGATGGGGGAGTGTTAAAGGCATTCTATGTCACACCAGAATGCGCACCGCCTATCTTCAACCACTGCACCACATTGGGGCACAAGGAACATACATGCCCCGTGAAGGAGGGCATTTTGGCCCCAGACTTCTGTGATGACGCCATGGATGAAGATGATGAAATTTTCAGCAAAATGTTGATGCCAACCAGCCTTCCTCAGGGAAAGAGAATGGGCAGTATATTCTCATAGACCCAGTATCACTTAAACTATGCAGAATGATACAGAAGGCCCGTAAGTGGGCAGCGGCCAAGGCTGCATCACTCATGGCCTCCTCCATTGACCCCAGTCAAATTCATGAGGACATAAAGGAAATCAACTGAGCCAACCAAACAGAACAAAATGCCCAAGCTGAGTAGGACATGGAGAAAATTAACCAAGCTACCCAATCAGAGCAGAATGCCCAAGCTGAAAATTTTCTCACCAATCTGACTTAATCACCAAGTGGTATCAAACAAGTGAACTTAGCAGAACAATTCAGCTTCACTATGAGTGAAAACTCAGGATCCAATTCTTCAGATTCAAATCCTAAATCACAGAATCCAATCAGTGCACAGCACCAAACCACAATGAGCCACAAGCAGAAAAATCTAATGCAAAACCTAAAAAATGCAAAACCTACATAAAATTGACACAGTGTAAGGGATTAAACAGTGACTCAGAGTGTACTGGCCCAGTGACACAAAGCAAGTTCAAGACAATGAATGGTGGTTTAGGGCTGGATGGCCCTACCAACTGCTCATGAGGTGCTACGGACACCTCAGTGTCAATAGGGATGCTAAACATCATGGGAACCAGGGCCCAAGTGTCCCAAGACAAAAAGCTGGACTTCCTGTGAAAACCCCCTTGTAGACATCTTGGCCATCCAAGAAACCTACTTTCTAAAAGGGGAAGAGGAATCCTGGTCAGCCAGGGTCTCAATATCCAATCGGCGTGGACATCCCACTGTGGGGTGATTGTCTGAAATAATAAAAAAATTACCAACTCCTCTACATATCTGCATGGCCTTATCCTGGTAGCAAAGATCACATACTAAGAGGAGATAATTTTGATAGCATGTATCTATGCACCGTGCACTGCAGCCAAGAGGAATCAATTCCTTAAAACCATCCAAACACTCACCCTCCCACCAGATACCATCCTGTTGTGTGACTTCAACTTCTGGGATAACCCAAACATGTATCAATGGCCTAACCCCAGAGGATACCCACCGGGGTACATCAAGTTCTGTGCAATGAAGGCATCCTTTGGAATACATGATACCCTCCGTTCCAGGTCACCACTCCTTCCCCACATGACCTGCCACAACATACGTGAGGGAATGCTCATATCAATGAGCTACATCAACTACATTCTCACCCCAAAAACCCACCATTTGAACATCTCCAACTTCTCAACAAAAAAGATCAATTTCTCTGACCAATGACTCATATCAGTGCAGCTCTCACCAAACTAAACTCCCACACAGGCGTCAACCTGGAGGAAACTACACCCAGAAAACATAAAATTGCCCGAAATATATGACTGGGTCAAACATGAGGCCACGAACCCAAAATTTCACAACCCATTTTTATTGGACCCCATTGAAACCTGAGCAAATTCTCAAAATAGAACTGATAAAAAAAGCTCGCCATCTTGTCTCATATAAGTACACCGCGGCACAGCCACAATCAGGTGCACCTTGTCAGAACTGCCCCACCTTAAGCTCAACACCCTGAAGTTTGGGTATATTTCTAACTGGGGGCGCAAATAGGCGGAAATATCCGCCTGCTTAAACGCCCTCATCTTTGAACACCAGCACTGAATCAAAGTATTGAGAAAAGGTAAGTTCATAAAAGAAGGCAAAAACTGCTTGATGTATTTCTTCCAACAATTCCAATCCTGAAGCAACCAGCCTGAATTCACACAGATCCACAAAGATGACAGCACTGTGGCAACTGAACCAGCGTAGGTCAAGGCGGAATACATTGTTACTACACCAAACTATACCATGACACCCCAACTGACCCCCCCCCCCCAAAAAAAATAAAGAACTAATACACACCGCCAGAATACAATGCGCACTGCCAGACTTTAACCTCCTAAACCTAATCACACAGGAGGAGATTTGGGACACAGTCCGCGGTGCACCACGTAGGAAATTTCAGGGACTGATGGGATACCCTACAAATTCTAAAAAATACTTCAAGAAAAATTGCCATGTCCTCTTGGCATCAATGAACCAGCGCCTTCTAGAGACATGACTCCTTCCTGGAGGCCAGGACTCCTATGTCATAATCCTGTTTAAAAAGGGCGGCAAACTGTACCTGGCCAACTGGCGCCCAATTGCACTCTCTAACACTGATACAAAACTTACTTACAAAAGTTTAGCAACCAGATTAGGCACAATAGCCTCTAAAGTCCTGTCACCCAATCAGTTTGGGTTCATACCAGGGCGTTCAATCTGGACCAATATACACTCCGTCGCCAACATATGTCAGTCCAAAGCAACAGGAGCTCTGTTATTCATAGACCAGGAGAAGGCATATGACCGCATTAGCTGGCTATACCTGAAGGAATGCCTAATCGCCTTCAAAATCTCACCCAGATTCATAAACTGGGCGATGCTTCTTACAAAATCCACATCCATGGCTTTATGCAGCCCTAGCTTTCTAACTAACAAGATCAAACCACACAGATAGGCTCAAACTAGGGGACTTACCCAGCCCAATTCTGTATAACTTCAGTTTTGACCCACTCCTTCGCGTAGCTGACTCACTCCTCATGGGCATACCTGCACAAAGCCAGCCAACAGTCAAGATACTAGCCTTTGAAAATGACTGTGTGACAGGTGTAGCTAACAACAATGATGCCCTACAGTTGAAATGCACCCTAGAGGAACATTCCATTGTGATCAACGCGTCGCTCAACAAAAGGAAAACAGGAATAATCCTCCTAGGCAAGTAAAATAACAACTGGGCCACAACACCAAAAACCTCGCAGCCCTTACAAAGTAACAACCAACTCATCCTACCCTTCGCATCACCTCTTACAACCAACCTGTCCGCCACCTTGGGATATGGCTGGAAACAGGGGGTATGCTAATGAGACAAATGAGAACAATCTACTACAGTGGGTGTCCAACCGCGTTGCCTCCCTCATGGGAAGATCTCCAGGACTAATAGGGTGAGTAACAGTTGCCAACTCACTCATCCTTCCAATGCTGTGGTTCCCTGAACACGCAATCTCCTTCTTTTCTACATTCAAATCCTCAATCTGCGCACTTATCCAGGGATGGTTGTGGCCTGGGCCCCAGCCACCTGTACAGGTGGAAACACTCTTTGGCCCAACCTCCAGCGGAGGCATGGGCCTAATAGACTTTGAGGTCCATGCCAACCATATATTGGGCTCCTTGATAAAGGAAGTCCTAGCCCCAGACCTCCCACAACAACACTAGTCTAGAGCGGCGAGGGCCAATTTTTCACAGGCGCTCAAAAATATCCAATCCACACCGCCCATACAGACTGCTCATATACCTTACAAACTGCTCCAACGCAGCGTGCCTACATGGAACCCCCTCACTTCAAACGCCTTCTCCGCAACATTTGACACATGGGGTGGACCGTCACTCTCACAGGCACTAGTCAGGGAAGGGGAAGGCCCAGAGATCACTTCACGCTAAGGAAACCAGAGGACCACCCCCAGAGGGACACACATGATGAGCCCCATTCATCATGAGAATTGATTTTCTAGATGCTTTAGACATCCCATATGATCTCACAACACAGAAAGTTTTATAGAGGCTAACGCATCATCCACTCCTCCAGCCAAGGGTAAGAGCTAACACCTGGAGTTGCCTCAGAGGAACATAAAGAACAGCAGATCGCTCCAACTCTCTTCATGCAACGTGCACAGTATGTGGAGGGTATGGCACCCTGCACAACCACAAAGAAGCATGCCCCCATCTAGAGCCATATGGCGGGAAGTAGCGCATCTGTTAAAAACCCAAAATGACCAGGAGCTGTCAATCTCCAGAAACCTCCTCACAATTCAACTTGAATCACTGATACCACCCACACTCTGCTCCTTAATAATCGCCATTGCAATGTGGAAGACCACACCATAGCATTGGATGCCATTAAGGGAACCGTGCCCACCATCCATTAAACAATCCTCTGATTTCACCTACACCTACTGGAACACTTTCAAGACTGGCTATACGGATACATGATGCCAAAGCAACTACAACTCGTTGAATAATGGTTCCCAGTCTGGTTTCTTCATATAAACCCCTTCCTCTAAACCTGCTACATAACAGGGTTACCCCTTCGGAGTAAGGCATTAAACTCCCCTATACCTGGTGGTACCGGGTTGGCAACAGGGGTAGCTCATCTACTATTGGGTGCCTAAATCTTCTATACTTCACTTCCCCCTATCCCATTACATAGATTGGTATTGTTCGTCTCCTGGTTGGCTTACCTCAATTAGATAAAAAGTTCATTTTTATTATAAAAATGGTATCAATCCCCAATTGTTGTCTCATTAAAACAAGCACCAAGTGAGCACTCCCACTCCCAAAATCCAACAAGTGGTGCTCACTACATGGGGCTCTGTATAGCATTAAAATCCTGATACAATACCAAAAAAAGACTACTATTCCTGAACATAAGCTATCTTCATTAGAGAACCAACTAGCCAGTGTTTTGTCTCGCTTCAAAAGGCTTGAGAAGCACTATTCCCAAGGCCCTTATGGGCCCTCCCTTTTATTTTTAAACCTCCGTTCCAAGACAAGTTCACACCTGGTGAGGTCAGTATCGCCTCTTCCTTTATGTTTATGAATCTGCAATGGAAGGAGAGACTGACCTTCAAAAAACCAAGTATATCCTTCCTTGCTTGAGTTGGATGGCTCAGGAAATCATAGTTACTCAAATGGCCACTCTTACCGCCTGGAAGGAGGTCAAACATACGCTGATTGACGAGTTTGGCTCAAAACAGAGTTTAAAACGGCAAAAACAGGCCTTTATGTGCCTTGGCCTGCAAGAGAGAGAATTGATACCCTCATTTGTTGAGTGATTCTATAAAAAGCTCAACCTCTGTTGCTGGCCAAACTGCTCCCTCTAGATGATGCTTTTGCTGCTGTCGAGGCTAGCTTGGCGTCTTATCCCCCTTTAGCAATGCATGTATTTGCAGTCAAGCACAACTTACAAACTGTACGGGATATCATATATGCATTGCTAGCAGTGGCTGACCTTTATTAACCTGACCTTCTGCAAAGAGCTCCAAAGTGGAAATCAGCTCTGACCCCTTCAGCCTCTTCTATGGCTGTATCACACTGGAACCCTGCTTCTGCAGAGCTGCAGCAACAAAATACTCCTCCATCATGTGAGGTTAGCCAAAAAATGATGGCAGTTATGGGGCTGCGCTTCCCTCCAACTTCAGTTCCAAAGGCTCAAATAGTGAAGTCAGTTATCACTTTGCTTGGTCCCCCTCTTGCTGAGTGGTCTACTAAGGTGACTAAATTATCACACCCACCTAATCTGCTGCATCAATCCCCCTCATCCTCAACTCAGGCTGTCTCTAGTTCAAACCCGCCGTTATGGGGCAGCCCAAGCCGGCCACTTCTAAGGCAAAGCTCAAAGCTATTACACTTCCAACTCCTCCCCCAAAAGTTGGTACAGCTACTATGCTTCCTTCAAAAGTAAAAAGGGTAGATGAGAGTGACAAAGCCCTCCCCTGTGAGGATATTAAGCCTTTTCTCCGCCCCCGCTTAGTAACTAGTTGAGGTGCATTGACAATATCTCTGATGACGAGTCTGAAGGGGGTGGTGAAGACGCAGGATATTATGTTTTGGGAGCTCTAATGGAAGATCAGGTTTTGGATAGGTTGAGGCCTAAACAAATTTGTATACAGCCATAATACCATGACAAACTTATCTTCAACAGTTGTTGAGGTTTTTAAAAAGAACAATACCGCTAGTGATGCTGAACAGCTTATTGGGACAGTGATCCAATCCACACAGCAGGTTCATACCGCTCAATATATTAAAGACAATTACCCTGTGATGGCTCAACGCCTTTCCTCCACTCTCCAGTTGAAGGAGGTTCTCAGCCTCCCTCCTACTGTTAGTAACACAATAATGAAGGTAGAGATGGTCATCAATAAAGTGCACGTTATAGCCAGACTTGATACAGGTGCTCCAGTGAACGTAATCTCATAAAAGCTCATTAATAAACCTAAGTTGGCGCCCAACCTGGACTATCTACAAAAGTTTGGAATTGCAGGGCCTAGCAATATACGAGCTATTGGAGCCTACTCTTCTTTACTCATACGTATTGGGAAGCTCCTACTGGCTGCCCCCACTGTTTCATTAATCAATAACGCATATGACCTACTCATTGGCACGCTTCTCATGATTGAGTATGACGGAATCATTAATATGAAACAGGGATTTCTCTTTTCTAAAATACAAGGTATCTTAGTTTTTACAAACGATGAGCCTAAAAAGAAGCAATATACCTGCGTAGGTGAGTACCCTTCTTACGCCCTCACCCTTACTTATACCACATCAGGCTGAAACACAAAAAAGCTTCCTGACCCTGTGGATGGTTTAGAGGGTATACCATTGTATGCATCAGAAGAGTTAGTCGTCAAAGCGGGTGAACAAAAGGTGATAGACATCAAAGTTTCTATGCAATCCCCCACAACTGACTTCTGCACTTAACAAGCATTGATGGAATAAGCCCTTTGGAACCTAGGTGTTGCCAGGTATCCTAGATGCTGCTTAACAGCGATATATCAATTTTCTGCTGGGGAATCTCACTAACAAGGACCTGAGCATAAAGAAGCATTAGGAGATTGGAAAACCCCTATTGATTACCATTGAGGACATTCATCTAGTCCATTATATTGGGTCTATGCTAGATATGGGACTACCCACTGACCAAATTATATGTGCTTTGCTCAACGTTCAGATTTCTTGTGATATAACTCCCGCTGTACTTAATAAAGTTCATTAATTACTGAAGTCATATAGTGATATCCTCTATAAAGCTGATATTGACTATGAGCATATGAAGAACTGTGCACACCATTGATGTTGGTGATGCCAAGCCTATTTGATCCAAGCCTTATTGGAAATCAAAAGTTGAGGTGCTCCATATGAGGATGGGCTTAAGCAGTTGCTGGACGTGGGGCTACTGGTGCCTTCTCAAATACCCTGATCATCTCCACTATTGCTCTTAAAAAAGAAGAATGGTGGACATCAAGTAGCTATGAACTACCACATGCTGAATAACTCAATAAGAAGGACAGCTACCAAATCCTGAGAATTGATGATGCTCTGGCCCAACTCTCTGGGTCTAAGTTATTTTCCGCCATGGATTTGGTTAGCGTATACTGGCAAATGGACCTTTCTCCACAAGACCAAAAAGTGTGCACTTATCTGCAGTGAGGGTCTCTTTCAACCTACCCAACTACCACAAGGGTTGTGAAATGTGCCCGCACCAATCCAGAAAGCCATGGACCACATCTTGCAGGATCTGAAGCTTAGTTGCGTAATTGTTTATCTTGAAAATATCGCCATCTTCTTTTAAACCTTCAATGAACACCTTTCTCATTTAAAGAAAATTTTCCAACATTTGCGAGACTCTCACATTAAGATGAAGCCCTCCAAATGTACATTCTTCCAAAAGAAGTTGGACTTCCTGGGCCACGCCATCTCCTCAGATGGGATCCAGCCTCTACAAGATAAAGTCGAGATGATATAAGATGCCTGCTCCCAAAACCCTCGATGATATTCAGGTTTTTTGGCATGATGGGGTACTACCATCATTTATCCCCAAATTCGATCAGCTCAGTGAGCCCCTTATATGACTTTTAACTAAAAGCACCACTTTCCATTGAGGAGAGGAACAACAAGCTGCTCTTAAAGCGCTAAAAATGCTGCTGCAGCAACGGCCAATTCTGCGCCACCCTGACTATAGTAAACCCTTTATGCTGTTTACTGATGCTCTTAATAATTCAATTGGAGCCTTCTTGGCTCAACTGGATGAGCATGGGGTTGATCACCCCTTTTCATATTTCAGCAAGATGCTCTCTAAGGAAGAACGCAACTATAGCGTCGCTGAGTATGTATTCCTAGCCATCTTGCTTGCTATTAAATATTACCGCCCTTTTTATATAGACCTCATTTAAAGTGGCTACTGACCACGCCTCTTTAAAGTGGTTACAAAATATGAAGGATCCCACTGGGCGGTTGGCACGCTGGGCCTTGAAGTTCCAGCACTGATATGACCATTGTACACTGAGCTGGGACGAACCACATGAATATCAATGGGTTGACTCAGATGCCCATCATTCACTTAGATAATAGTGAATTAGAGCGGCTACATAATCTCATAATGACTCTTGATGCTTGGGAGGATAAGGACGAACCAGGCAAGAAGATGCTAGCTCGACATTCCTGTAACACAAAGGTGGATAATGGAATCTATACAAGAAAGTAAGGTGAACTAGTTACTTTACCTCTGACCCTCAGAGCGAGTACCTGTCAATATGGAGTCTCATGCCCTCCTAGGGCATAGCGGAGTGCGGAGAACCTATTAATGGGTAAAAGAATGATAATATTTGGAGGGAATTATGAAGACCATCATCAAAATCTTGGAAGCTTGTCTGACATGCAAAAAGCAATCCAGCATCAAAACCAAATATCAATATCAACCTACCACCCTCAACACCCTTTCCACACATTAAGTCTCAATCTGGTTGGCCCTCTACCCCAAACTACGGGTGGAAATCAATATATATTGGTAGAATTTGATCACTTTACCAAATAGGTCAAGGCAGTGGCTATCCCAGCTCAGACAGCAAAAGCCATTGTCAAATTCCTCCACCAATATATCTTTACTCAACCCGGTTGCCCTCAGGTTTTGCTCTGTTATAATGGTAAAAACTTTACTTCTTGAGTGGTGAAGGTCCAAGCGACTTCCAAGGGCACGCAACAGCTCTTTTCTGCCCCCCACAACCCTTCAACCAATGGTACCGTGGAAAGAGCCAATGTGACCCTGGTTTCTATATTACAAAAAATGGCCACTTCAGACCCCCTTCACTGGGTCTATACTTACCAAGTGCCCTCATGGCTTACCGTATCAATTACCACTGGATCCTTAAAAATGTCTCCTTTCCATGTGTTGTATGGATGGGAACCTGAGGTGCCACCATTATTAGCCAAAACATTTTTCACAGATCATACTGACCTGGAGCAAGCCATGAAGAAGTTGGCTCAGCACATCATTCAGCTACAATCAGAGGTTAAGACCAACTTGAAAAAGACTGTTAAGAATAGGGTCAAGCTGCTAATGAGCTCCAGGCCCCTTTTCTTTCTCCCCTCAAATATTGACTTGATGCTTTACTACCACAACTGTATCACCCCTAGAAGGGAGTAACTTGGTTCTAATTGAGAAGGCAATTTTGTAGTTACTTACAAGTGAGGAGAGGAGTATCCCATCAAATCCCTTGCTACTGGAGCTAATATCAAATTGGGTGAATGGACGCTTCCTATAGCCCTTTTTTCCCCCAGCATTCTTGAAGGGGGTGATGTGAGACATTTGCCCTTCAAGCTTTCAGATAATAATGTTATGTGTCAAAACAGGCCAAAAATGGAAAATGTCAAACATTTAAAGGTCCCTTAATACTGCTAATATTGATTTAAATACTGATAATAGTTTTATTGGCCAAAAGACCCTGGCCAATTCTCGGTGGAACCCTGCAAATTGGGGTAAAACTATTTCGAATACCTCACAGGCAAATAACACTATTTTTTGCAGTCAAATTACTCCGTCACATGGCGAACTCTGGGGCGTCTATTGTATGGATCTCACCCAGCCACTAACAGTACCATTCAATCACCTACACGGGGACCACCCCCTTTTATAGATGTGGTGGGGGTCTCTCAAAGGTGCAATAATTTCATTAATAGGGATTAGCTAAAATATATTAAGTTGTTACCCCTTGGGTACGTCAGGACCCAAAAATAATCTTTATCCATTGTTCAGCCTTAGTGAAGCGAGTTCTCTGAGCTTTGATAGGCTAAATTCCCATATTTCCTAATTCAGACTAGTCTAAGCTATTCCAAACTTATCATTGAATTTCCCTCGACCCTCAATACAGTTAAATACTGAATGATCTGAGATCAAGAGGGATTGTTTTCTCTTATCCCCCGTGGCACTTAATAAAAACTTTAAACCCCTAACTTTTTAAGCTCTTAAAGTTTAATTGTATTTATTTAATAGTGTTATCAATCTTGAATTGTTGATTTTTGGTAAAACAAGCACCAAGTGAGCATCTCCCGCGCCCAAAATCCAACATAGGGGTCTCCCTACCCCCATTTCAAGCATGAATTCCATGGGCAAGTCGTTTTATAAAATTTGTACTCCGTTGTCACCCACCATTGACCATGTGTACTACCTTGACAAGATGGACATCCCAAACTCTATGAAGCCCAAAAGAATATTTTGTGGTACGCTCACCATCCTTTATTACAGCCCCAGAATTGAGTCCATGTGTGGAGATGCCTGAGGAATGTTTAACGCACTGCTGAGTGGTCCGATGCCTTTCAACCTTTAAGCAATGTTTTTGGTCAATACTGGTCATTTGTCCATTGATTGGAAGATTGCCCGCCATAATAGGCAATTTTGTGGGATTTTATGTTTCTCTTTTTCCAGGAGGGAATACAGGCTTTCAGCCTGTATAAGAACATCTTTGATTTTTCCATGACCTCCCCAATACACCCTTCTCTCCACACCATAGTAGTAGCAATCTTATTACAGATGATCCACACTGTTGTCCTTGACGTTCTTTCTGGAACTACTCTAACCCTCCAATAATCTGTGCATCACTTCCATTCTCACCTTAAGGATCACTTCCAAGCCTGGTTGTTTGACCATCTGCCATCCCGCCACCATCAGTTGGTGTCATCCTGGTTCCCTATCTGATTCCTCTCATTGGATTCTTTCCTCATTCGTGCTCAGTATCAGCCTAGGCCTCTTCCGCCGTTCCCTTATTTCTTCCACTGGCGGTCCTTTTGGAAACAGGAGGTAGCTTTGGGTCCTTTGGGCTGCCTTTCTTGTATCTTGGTGTTCTGTTGTTGGCCTTTATCGAAGTTTCCATTCTATAGTCAGCCTTCATAAATAAATACTAAATTTTAAAAATAATTGGACTTTTTCACGTCCCAAATGATCACCAAGCTTATTATTTAATGGGGATAAGAGGGGTATTATCTACGCTCTATGATCTTTAGACCAATAGAACTGTTGAACGGGCAATTAAAGGCTTGTCAATATTTTACACAAGTTGGTCACAGGAAAAGTGTCCAATTGTTATTTTTCCCTTCCTTCTGCCCTATTACACACACTTTCACATTTCACAAAGCCAAGGGGCACTCCCCATTCTGCCTTACTTCAAGGGAAGCAGTCTGAGCTGCCTCACTTTACTCCTGTATTAAAGAAGAGAGCATGAGTCCTATATAATACCTTGCTAATTTTACAAAAACTCTTTAAAGTTACAAAGCTCTTCCTAATATAATGCACTGGCTCAGAAAGTCTAGGCTAGGGACCATGATAACGAGGACCATCAGACCTTAACTACTTTTGGTGATGAGGAATTGTCTTATATTATGATAAAAATGGAATTGGATGACTAGAAAGCTAGAACATATTTGGTTAGGTCCCTTTGAGAATATAGAAAAATTATCTACAGATGCCTACACTATGAAGGATCCCACTAAGGTCACTTATTTAAACATGTGCATGCTAAATTTCTTAAAGCGTATGACTTGCCCTCTGGCATTGCAGCCCTAAGCTCTCAATAGCCCATTAAATCTCCACCCATCTTTGTTACCTGATTTTAATCAAGTGGTGTGAAATTTTGTAATTGGTTTGACTAACCATCATTTTATATTTTTTTATTTTTTTTAAAGCAAGGCAATAACAAGTATCCCATCCCATGTTAACTTTTAATAAGCATAGCTCCAAGTACATCCAAAATATTTGAAATTTATCAAAGAAAGCAGCTCAATCTACAGACTTATATCATCATTTTATATATACATCTAATTTTATATTCAGCTAATTTTTATTTATTCGAGGAAAGCTGACCAGGGGATGGACATTACCAAAATGGAGAAAGAAAATATCGATATGAAACCTGAGCAGGGTCAACTCTGTTGTAAATTTTTTTTTTCACCTCCAGATTGGGACTCAGTTTTTTCTGGTTACATCATGGGTAAGGTTTTCGTGTTATTATACCTACTAACCGCCAATAGCTTCCTTCAGCTGGCCCCTAATCAATGTGCAAAGGGTGGGAATTGAACCCACAACCTTCAGGTTGGTAGCCGTACGCCCTACTGACTCGCCTTCCACCCCCTTATATTCAACTAATCTTTAGATAGAAGATTTATTATGATTTTATATCTGGTATGGAGCGTGGCCTATGTTTTAGTATGGAGTTGATCCCTTATTAATTTACTATTGATTAAGTCTTAAATCCCCGCCAAAGCATCTCACATTTCCTTACATGTTAGCCTACTGGAGCCATGGCTTTGATTGGTTAATCTAATTTTATTTTAGTTCAGCATCCTTATGCTATATTTCCCCTTGTAAGCTTAGAAATATCAATATTATGGTCCTTTATAGTTTATATGGCCAGCCGCAAGTTGTTTGGGTACCATCGGATTATTTTGATTACACTGGGTTATCAGTACTATGTTGGTATTGCCTTAGACCCTACTCACTCAATTTCTTGGCCTAATTTGGATGTTAAACTGGTAGGCTACCTTATTATTTGCTGCTTTGTAAACAAGGATTTCACCAATGAGAGCACTAGTAGCAAGAGCATATCTGAATGGGTTGAGATCTAAAGGGGGTCCTTTTCCTAAGTGTTAATTTTATATCTACTATTAGGTTCAATATCACAAGCCACCAAGTAGCTTGCAGTATAAAATAGTTCACTGTACTTTCTTGTTTTTAGTAATAAACCCCTCTTTCTGAAACTAATGTTTCATTTGGTTAAGTTTTACCCAGATTGCTGTCCTCAAGCAATATCTAATTTGCTAAGTATTTTGACCTGGTAATCATAAATATGACGCATAAGGGCTAAATTTACAGATCTAGTGGGACCTTTATCCATGGGTCTTCATGACCATTGCTACAACATACTTGCCATTGGCCATCTAACCAAATGGGTCAATGCTATCTCTGTTCCTGATTCTACTGCAAAGGTTACAGTACATTTTTTGATCTGTCTCACACAACATCTATTCCTAAGGGTCTTACATTCTGATAATGGAATAAATCTTACATTCCATATTAAATTTAAATTTATTGCGGGGAAAGCCGACCATGGGATGGACACTTCCAAATATGACTCAGTACAGATAAACTTAGTACTGGGGGAGGCACCCCAGAGAAGCGATGCTATCTCTTGTTGCCAGCGGGAACGCCACTTATGGGGAGGGGGAGGGAACGTGTGAAGGGGCCTTAGCCACTATTGAGCACGTGTGGAGGAAGGGGTCTGATTTGATGAGCCAGACTCGGAACCACGAGGAGACCAGCTGTTGGTGACGCAGTGGGAGGTATCCAAACATCTACGCTTGAAAGTGGTCCACCAAATGAGGCCAGAATCTGTGGACAGTTTCTGGGAGGGTGGGGGTGGAGCCTGCGATGGCATCTAAGACAATCGTGTGGATGGTTCACATGGCGATTGCAACCACCAGATCACGGAGGGAGGGTGGAAGGGAGGAGGTCATTGATAAAGCAAACATATCTCTTGACAGACTGAAGGGATGCGTTTGATCCTGGCCCATCAGACGTTGGACTTCGCGCAAAATCACTTTAGAGGTGGGGCACTTCTCCAGGCGGTGGAACAGCGTTCCATACTGGCCGCACACGACACAGAATGAGTGTAAAGCGTTAGAGCGCTCAGCTGTATGATACACCCACCTCAGGCAGCGCCACATATGGGAGCAGACTTGAGGCTGCAACAGAGGGTGATGTACATATTTCCAGATTGTTTTTTGGGTCTCAATGGAATAAGGAATGTCCATCATGTTCAGGTAGTCCACCCTGGATAGGACATGGGGCCGAATGGGGATCACGCCATCATGGATGGGTAGCCCCTGTACCTCTTGTGTGAACTGAGGAGAGGGGCGGCCTCTTTGGGTTGTATGTCCGCTGATACAAATTCTCCACTCTGCGCTCCGCATGGAGAGTAGGATTCGTTTGTATTGGGTTTTTGTCCCATGAGGAACTGTGGCCGATGTGTGTGATGTGAGGTATTTCATCAGGGAGTGGGGGTTCAATGGATTGTTGAGGCCCAAGGCTTGGGAGAAGTTGGAGCGGGCTGCGCGGGACCAGTGTTGGGATGGGAGTGTAGGAGCGGTGACGGCCGCGATCCAGGTGCCCAGGATCTTGGCAGCATGGGCTTTGAAGTCAAGCAGGCCCATGCCACCATGATGATGAGGGCCAAACATGACCTCTAACCGCACTGGTGGAAGGCGGCCCGACCAAAGCCATCCTTGCAGCAAGGCATACACGGATTTGAAGAAGCTTGGGGAGAAGGGGATGGCGTGGGCTCCGAATGAGACTTTGAAGAGGAGCATATAGTTGGCTTAAACAACCCTTCCTGTAAGAGAAGTAGGGTGGGCTCTGAGAGAGGCGATTTGCTTCGTCACGTTGTCCAGAATACAGCACTCCATTACTGCTGACGCGTATCCGCCTGCCTCCATCCACACGCCCAGATGGCGCACAGGTCCTATGGTAGGACGTGGCATGAAGGGGAGCACCAGTGGAGCGGTGTGCGTTGAGTTAGTAAGGCGTGGACGTGGGCGAGCAGATGGGCCGGGTTGGGAACTAATTGCTAGGGCCCAGCAGTTCTGAAACTAACCAAGGAGGATGATTTCAGTTTTGGAAGCGTTCAGTGTCACATTACTTACCCGGGAATATTCCTGGATGAGAGCTTCAAGCGCGCATGCATTTTGATTATCAGACACCCCAACCACACAGTCATCTGCGAACGCCAATATCTTGACTGGGGCTTGGCCTGGCACATGGACCCCAGTGAGTTGGGCATTCACATTTCGCAGTAGTGGGTCAAGGCTGAAGTTGTATAAGAGTGGGCTGAGGGGGTCCCCTTGTCGCAAGCCCCTTTGAGGGCGGACTACTTCCATTAGGAAGCCAGGGCCACGCACTGCTATTGTTGCAGATTCCGTGAGCAGTATCACCCAGTTGATGAAGCGAGGGGGTAGGCGGAATTGATGGAGGCAGGCCCTTAGGTATTCCCAGTTTACTCTATCATAGGCCTTTTGTTGGTCCAAGAATACAAGTGCCCCAGAGGCTGTGGACTGACACACATTAGCCACAGAGTGCACGTTATCCCAAATTGACCTTCTGGGGATGAAACCGAATTGTTCTGGGGAGATGGTGGCAGATGCTACAGTACCTAATTGGTTATCCATAATTTTGGTTAAAATTTTGGTGTCTGTGTTTGTTAGAGAAATGGGGCGCCAGTTGGCTAAGTCAAGATTATCCTCTTTCATGAAGAGTGTGACAGTAAAGGCCTCATGTCCTCCTGGTAGGAGGCGCATTTCCAACAGCCTTTGGTTAAGTGAGGCTAGCAGAAGTGGGGATATATATTTGAAATATTTTTTGTAGAACTCATATGGAATGCCATCTGGGCCTGGGCATTTTCAGTTTGATGCACCGCGAATGGCTGTCCATAATTCGTTCAGAGTAATTAAATTCATTATTTCTGGGTATCAGAAAATGGTGCAGATATGAGCTCAGTTGAGAAATTCTGCCACTTCGGCTGGCTGAATTGGTTCAGCTCAGTACAACTCGGAGTAATATTTTTGAAATTTGATTGCCACTTTGGCCAGTGTATCTGCAATAGAATTATCCGATCTTCGCACCTGTGTGCAGGCCACACTCTGGCGTGGTGCGAAATTTTTTTAAAGAAATATGCGGTGCACTTATCACCTTTTGTGATGCATGTGGCCCTGTATTGAACACAAACTTGATGTTTGTGTTGCCTTTCGAGTGCAATGAGGTGGGCAGCTGCCTTCACCCACTTCCATCCCCATGCAGGGCTGTATCCTGTAGCTGGAATGTTGGACTCCAAGTGTGCCAATTCTGCCGGAGTGTGTGAGATAACTGCCGATGTTGCTCGTGAGCATCTGGAGGAGAGATGGTGAGAGTGGCGGATGGTGTCCTCTTTAAAAGTTGCCATGTGGAAATGGGGTCCACGCAAAACGGTGCAACAAACTTTTTTGCCAAAGTTGCCTCTTCTACCCACATGGAAAATCCTGGTGACGCGAGCTCAGGGGGGCGGATTTTGCACCAATGTGGGGCCTTAGCAACTGTGACAGGTAGGTGGTAGATTATCAAGACCAGTCGGTGGTCAGAGAATTCCATTTTCATTGCTTTGAAGTGGGAGATGTGGGGTTGAATTTCACCAGTGTTAGAATAAGGTTGATGCGGGTCATGGACCTTAATTGGCCATTGTGGATGTGGGGAGCATCATTTTTTCGAGCAGTGGGGCATGTCACAGCAGCGCATCCATTAACCCAAGGGTGGCCTTTAGAATGCGTAGTTCTACGTGACCCTGTGGGGCGTAGGGTGAGGGAGGCCACTGGTCCATTGGTGAGGTTAGCCAACAGTTCATGTCGCCGACTAGGAAAGAATCAGGGGGTAGCGGGAGGGATTTGACTGATGAGAAAAATTCCCAATGCTCATGTGCACTGTTTGGGGCATAGACGTTGCCGATTGCATGCGCTGTGTCAGTATACAAGAAGGTGACGATAGGCACTCAGCCATTTAGGAATGATTCTGAGGATACAAATTTGAAAAAATTATTTTTCTGAATTAGCACCCCACAGTGCTTTGACCAAAAGGATAGGGATGGGAGGAGCATTGTTTTCCAAGTTTCCTCGGAACCTTATGGACAGTGGGACTCCTGGATGGCCAGGATATCCACGGGTAAATTGTGTTGTAAAAACTCAGTTTCCAAGCCTGGGATGGGGAGGCCTTGAGTCCGGCGATATTTAACATCCCTAAAGTGAAGGTTTCCCCCATCGCACCTTAGGTGTGAGGGGGTGGGCCCCAGGCCCACCAGCCTCTTCTAGGTCCCCATGGGCTTTCACAGCAGCACGGGTGTTAGCAGCAATGCTATTGGAGTTTTCTGTTGATTTTTGTGGAAAGAGTCACGTTTGCTTTGGCCTTCGCTTTTTGTTTTCCCGACATTGGACGAATTTTTTGCGGTGTGGATGAGTTCAGTGCACCGTTGAGCGGGTCAAAAAAAGTTTTTAGTTGGGATAGGTCCTAAGTTGTTTTTGACTGGAGCTTGGGTGCAATGATTAGGTGAGATCGAGTCTCCCATCAGATCCTCAGGTTGAGTGGCCCGCTCAGAATGGGCTTCCCAATCTGATTGGTTGATGGATTCCCAAGTTGCTTCCACCGCGAAGGTTTCCATGTCCTCCTAGAGTTGTGAGTGTGGGATAGTGGTGGTGGCCTTGGCCATTTCCTTGGCCGTGGCCCTATGGGCCTGCTTGGCCTTCTTCCACTCCTGCAGGGAGATGGGCTTTACCAATAGGTAGCAGCCTTGTGCTCCCCACGGGAAAGCCTCCTTGGTGCTTGCAGTTGGTTCTTAGTGCGCCTCTCCGTTGGCCATGGCCACTGAGGGGTGCTCTTAGAATGTGACACCCTCCTTGATGGGGCATGCGTGCGCCTTATGGCTGAACGCATCACAGTGGGTGCAAATGGGGGCGCGCTGTCCACAGTCACCCAGAATGGGTAGGTGGTATGCCCTACAATATCAATAAAAGTGGAGTGCAGGATCTGGGTTAGGTCCTTCACGATCTCCTCAGTTGGGGTCAGAACTGCGATGGCTTTGCTGGTGCACAGGTGTGGCATCAGCGTGAAGCGTTGCATTTCAAAAGATTGTATTTCGCCATATACGGTGAGACCATCTTTCAGGTGTTTATAAAATGTGTTCATTTTACCATAGTAGGCAAAAAGTCAAACGTGAGGAAAATTTGGTTTGATTTTGTCCATCTGGTGCATTTGGTTTCGATGACCCATTGCCCTTCAGGGAGATTGACCACTATGCGCACTGCTGCAGCCTCGTCTGCTGCTTTTTTGCTTTTGAAACCTAGGTACAGCCAACTGCTTGACATGGAGTGAGGTGCAACGTGCACCACAGTCGGGAAAATTTTGTGTACATCTTCACAAAATTTTTCCCATAAGGCCATTTTTTGGATGTCCAGATACACGTGGACTCCGAATTCCACCGATGAAAGTGGTTGGGAGTGTGGCGTGTTGATGTACTGGTTGCATTGTGCTTGCCATGCAAGTATCTCTGTGGAAATTGTGACCGCCAGTTTTTTAAGATTTTTGTCTATTCCACCAGATTCTCTGGAGCGTTTTCAAACGTTGGAGGCCGCGGGCCTTCCACCTGCTCCTCTTACCTTGCTTGCCCAACTGCTCCCTGAAATGGGCGCAGACTAATCTCCTCTGTGAGATTATCAAACTAGATTCAGTCTTGTTTTGAATAGGTTGCAAAAGTGATTGCAACGATAAAATAAGTTTCTAAATTTTACATTCCAAGTTGTTTAGAAAGTGACGTTGGTTTATTGTACCAGCCAACACTTAACTGCCCCTATAATTCTCAAATTAATTTACAATGAGTAAACGGTACATTTATAACTATTTTTTATAAGATGACAGCCACTAATTTTATGCATTGAAAGTGTTATCTACCGTCTACTTTGGTAGCCTAATGGATAATTTACCATTTTATAGATAAGATGTCACTCTTTCAGGTCCTATAAGGTGGAGAACCACAATTCCCCAGCAGTGTCCAAACACAGGTAGTCTCTTTTTTAGTACTAACACAGGTAGTCTCTATCACTCCCAAAACTACCAAGCTAAACATTATTTTCACTGGTTAAACAATCTAGTCATGTTACAAGCACTTTCCACCCAAGGAACTATCATGACCACTGAAAAAAAGACTGTGCATTAAAATTCCTGGCAGACTTTACCCTAGTTCAGATGAAGGCTTGATATTTTTGTTACAATTTTAAATTTATTCAAGGCACGCCAACCAGGTAACATACATTATTGGCAAAGAAATAAATACCAAAACAAACAAGCAACAAGACAATTAAAATAAAAATGAGACCTCCAGCCAGGTAGGGAGCGGATTGCCACTAACTGCCCATGGCAGAGGGGGAGGGAGGGTCAGGAAGCTCTTCTTCATGTGAAGGCTTTGTGTTAAAAGCATATCGGTTGTAAAAGTGGACAAAAGCTGAGAGCAAGGGCGTCAGGGCATCAGCATGGTGGGGTTGGAGGAGTGTAAAATACCGGTTACTTACACCAAGTGAGCCTGGAAGACAGCCTTAAATTAATTTTGTAACCTGAAGTTCAGGTTGAAAGTGGGCATCTGGAAGTTGGACCAAACTGATTATATTTTGCCAGGTGATTTCAGCAGATGGGTTTAATGCTGCTAGTTTTACAACCTGTACAACCACGCCATTGGCATCTTTGGAAAATTTGGTGATTTCCTTCTGTGCTACCTCAGGGAAATAAGGGGTGAAGATAATTCTTCTTAGTCCTTCATGGAATTGATTGAATGATTGGTCCTCTGCTTTGTGGAGGTGGTGGCTATGGGGGTAAGGCCACCGCTGCTAAGTAAAGCTGGTGGTCACTTTGGAAGGGAATGTCATTGGGTTTAGGAGCATAGCGTCTGGGATAGAGGGGTTTATCAAAATCAGAATTATAAAATTAAGTCCAATAATATTTATCCAAGACTTTTTCACCAGATTCATCATCCTCATTAATGACGAATTTACCTGATTCATTGACCTCGTCCAATAAAGCCCAAGGATTATGGCTAACTTAATTGGGGAGGCAGAACTTGTGTGGGTGAGTATTATGCGAATGGGTGGATGCTTGGGTGCAAATGGTGGTCCATGCTTGACTCAGCATGGTTGGGTTGATTTCTGGGTGGAGTATCTGTGGCTGAAGGGTTTAGTGAGGCTTTTCCTAACATTGCCCATTGAGCAAGAAGGCTGGGTTTGAGGGGGCAACAAATCACCCCATTAATAATCCGCTGAAAAGAGTTCAGAAATAGTAACTGGGGAATTTCATGGGGCAGGACTTTTTGGAGTGGTCAAGCTCAAAACAGAGAGGACAAATCTACTAAATGCTAATAACATGAGCCCAAAAGAAATGTTCTTGCGCAGAAGTGATATGAGAATGTGGGAGTTTTGTTGATCAATGGCAGAGTAGATTTAGATGATGGAGGAAGTGACTTGAGGGGCAACACGCTCTGCACCAGAAGAAACGGTGAAGACTAGGTTGGTCTGAGTGCCATAATACAAAACCCAACAGCAACTCTTCATACAAAATTGGGGTGGGAGATGCAAAGGGAGCTTGAAAAAGACACCGCCAGTGTGGTGTCATCAGGGATATGTGTTTGGGTAGTATGTAAAAATATTTTCATAAACCAGAGGAGCCAACGCCGCCGCTGTAGCATCCTACTATTTTTGGAATTTGATGTCAAAATAGCCCTTAAAAGGGCGGAAAGCAGCAAATTAGCTAGCAAAAAGGCAGCGGTGGCACGTTTGATCGTTGCTTTGTCAACATATGGGAATAAACACCTTTAGGCGGCATGGGGGCAAAATCTAATAGTGGATCTAGGGAGGGTGACAGGGTGGGGGTAAGTTGGGTGGATGCGCGCAAGGTGAAGTGCTAGGTTCCGTGGAGGGACAAAATGGCCATTAGAGTTTGACAGACTATTTGAGCCTATTTGAATGCATTTTTCTGAAGAGCAGAAAATTCTGAAAGGTGGTCTCCGCTGCCCCACACAGGAGCAGCAGTCATCAGGGCCGTGGACATAAAAGGGTCAGTGACATAGTTAATTGGATTGTGAATTGGTTTAATAAATCAAAATTTCTTAAAAGTGGGTTTAAGCAAAAAGAAGAAATATTTTCTATACAACACACAATAATAGTCTATATTTTTTTAGCTTGAATCTGCTTTTTCTTTACATTTGGTTTTTTATTTTAGCTCATATATATGTTGTCTTAAGTAAAAAGCTAGTCATTTATAAATATGCAGATATATTTCTACAAAAATGCAGGTGATAACTTAATTGCTTATGAAAAAATAATCTATCCTGTGTGATCTAATTATGTTAGGGAAAGTGTTCTCTTGTATGACAAGTAATTCATTGGTATTGTCAGGATGAGTGAAATATGTTAACCATCCATCGAAATGTTCAGGGCTTACATAGACCCTTTCAAAAGCTTTTAATATATAATAAAATAAAGATTAAGGGAAAACCTCCTTGAATGTAAATATCTTTAAATTAACTATATAGTAGTGACAATTAAAAAATATTTACAAGAAAAAGTAATCCTTTTTATTTTGAGGGAGCCGAGTTCATGGAGAATGCAATATAAATTCATTGAGGAATTATTCCAGAACCATTTTTGACAAAATCTTCGCCCAATTCATTCCCCTTTATTTGGCAGCATCCTCTAATATTTTATAAGTATAAGTAGCCATTCTTTTTTCATTTGATTTGAACCCTGACAGCAGCGGCAGTCAATCCTTTAGATAGAGTTTAGCACAGACTTCAAAAGTGATATGTATCTTTACATTTAGGTTTAAATCCTTCCATAAAAGGTTGTCAAATTTTCAGATAAGGCTGAAATTTTGAGAGCACCCCATTCTAGATCTTTACGTGGGGGAGTAAGGGGCTGAGAATATAGTTTATGTATTTGAAATAACGCATTATATTTAAATTTAAGTTTATTGTGGGGAAGGCCGACCATGGGACGGACACTTTTGAATATGACTCAGGAAAGATAAACTTAGTACCAGGGGAGGCACCCCAGAGAAGCGATGCTATCTCTTGAAGCCAGCGGGAACGCCACTTATGGGAAGGGGGAGGGAACGTGTGAAGGGGCCGTAGCCACTATTGAGCACGTGTGGAGGAAGGGGTCTGATTTGATGAACCAGACTGGGAACCAGGAGGAGACCAGCTGTCGGCGACGCGGTGGGAGATATCCAAACATCCACGCTTGAAAGTGGTCCACCAAATGAGACCAGAATCTGTGGACAGCTTCTGGGAGGGTGGGGATGGAGCCAGCGATGGCATCCAAGACAATCGTGTGGATAGTCCACATGGCGATTGCAACCACCAGATTACAGAGGGAGGGTGGGAGGGGGAGGCCATTGATGAGGCAAACATATCTCTTGACAGACTGAAGGGATGCGTTTGATCCTGGCCCAGCAGACGTTGGACTTCGCGCCATATCACTTTAGAGGTGGGGCACTTCTCCAGGCGGTGGAACAGCGTTCCGTACTGGCCACACACGACACAGGATGAGTTTAAAGCGTTAGAGCGCTCAGCTGTATGATACACCCACCTCAGGCAGCGCCACACATGGGAGCGGACTTGAGGCTGCAACAGAGGATGGTGTGCATATTTCCAGATAGTCTTTTGGGTCTCAGTGGAATAAGGGATGTCCATCATGTCCAGGTAGTCCACCCTGGATAGGACATGGGGTCGAATGGGGATCACGCCATCATGGATGGGTATCCCCTGTACCTCTTGTGTGAACTGAGGAGAGGGGCGGCCTCTTTGGGTTGTATGTCCGCTAATACGAATTCTCCACTCTGCACTTCGCATGGAGAGTAGGATTCGTTTGTAGTGGGTTTTAGTCCCGTGAGGACCTGTGGCCGATGTGTGTGATGCGAGGTATTTCATCAGGGAGTGGGGGTTTGATGGATTGTTGAGGCCCAAGGCTCAGGAGAAGTTGGAGCGGGCTGCACGGGACCAGTGTTGGGATGGGAGTGTAGGAGCGGTGACGGCCGCGATCCAGGTGCCCAGGATCTTGGCAGCATGGGCTTTGAAGTCAAGCAGGCCCATGCCACCATGATGATGAGGGCCAAACATGACCTCTAGCCGTACTGGTGGAGGGCGGCCTGACCAAAGCCATCCTTGCAGCAAAGCATACAGGGATTTGAAGAAGCTTGGTGAGAAGGGGATGGCGTGGGCTCCAAACCAGACTTTGGATAGGAGCATAGAGTTGGCAAGAACAACCCTGCCAGTGAGGGTAGTAGGGTGGGCTCTGAGAGAGGCGATTTGCTTCGTCACGTTGTCCAGTATATGGCACTCCATTACTGCTGACGCATATCCGCCTGCCTCCATCCACACGCCCAGATGGCGCACCGGTCCTATGGTAGGATGTGGCACAAAGGGGAGCACCAGTGGAGCGGTGTGTGTTGAGTTAGTAAGGCGTGGACGTGGGCGAGCAGATGGGCCGGGTTGGGAACTAATTGCTAGGGCCCAGCAGTTCTGAAACTGACCAAAGAGGATGATTTCAGTTTTGGAAGCGTTCAGTGTCACATTACTTACCCGGGAATATTCCTGGATGAGAGCTTCAAGCGCGCGTGCATCTTTGTTATTAGACACCCCCACCACACAGTCATCTGCGAACGCCAATATCTTGACTGGGGCTTGGCCTGGCACATGGACCCCAGTGAGTTGGGCATTCACATTTCGCAGTAGTGGGTCAAGGCTGAAGTTGTATAAGAGTGGGCTGAGGGGGTCCCCTTGTCGCAAGCCCCTTTGAGGGCGGACTACTTCCATTAGGAAGCCAGGGCCACGCACTGCTATTGTTGCAGATTCCGTGAGCAGTATCACCCAGTTGATGAAGCGAGGGGGTAGGCGGAATTGATGGAGGCAGGCCCTTAGGTATTCCCAGTTTACTCTATCATAGGCCTTTTGTTGGTCCAAGAATACAAGTGCCCCAGAGGCTGTGGACTGACACACATTAGCCACAGAGTGCACGTTATCCCAAATTGACCTTCTGGGGATGAAACCGAATTGTTCTGGGGAGATGGTGGCAGATGCTACAGTACCTAATTGGTTATCCATAATTTTGGTTAAAATTTTGGTGTCTGTGTTTGTTAGAGAAATGGGGCGCCAGTTGGCTAAGTCAAGATTATCCTCTTTCATGAAGAGTGTGACAGTAAAGGCCTCATGTCCTCCTGGTAGGAGGCGCGTTTCCAACAGCCTTTGGTTAAGTGAGGCTAGCAGCAATGGGAATATATATCTGAAATATTTTTTGAAGAACTCAAATATTATGTCATCTGGGCCTGGGCATTTTTGGTTTGGTGCACCACGAATGGCTGTCCATAATTCGTTCGCAGTAATTAAATTCATTATTTCTGGGTATCAGAAAATGGTGCAGATATGAGCTCAGTTGAGAAATTCTGCAATTTCAGCCGGCTGAATTGGTTCATCTCGGTATAACTTGGAGTAATATTTTTGCAATTTGATTGCCACTTCAGCTGGTGTGTCCACAATGGAATTATCCGATCTTTGCACCTGTGTGCAGGCCACGCTCTGGCATGGTGCAAAATTTTTTTTAAAGAAGTATGTGGTGCACTTGTCGCCTTTAGTGATGCGTGTGGCCCTGTATTAGACACAAACCCGATGTTTGTGTTGCCTTTCGAGTGCGTTGAGGTGGGAGGCTGCCTCCACCCACTTCCAGCCCTATGCAGGGCTGTATCCTGTGGCTGGAATGTTGGACTCCAAGTGGGCCAATTCTGCCAGAGCGCGTGAGATAACCGCCGATGTGGCTCGTGAGCATCTGGAGGAGAGATGGCGATAGTGGCGGATGGTGTCCTTTTTGAAAGTTGCCCATGTGGAAATGGGGTCCATGCAAAACGGTGCAACAAATGATTTCACCAAAGTTGCCTCTTCCACCCACGTGGAAAATCCTGGTGACGCGAGCTTGGGGGGCGGATTTTGCACCAATGTGGGGCCTTTGCAACTGTGACGGGTAAGTGGTATGTTATTGAGACCAGTCGGTGGTCAGAGAATTCCATTTTCATTGCTTTGAAGTGGGAGATGTGGGGTTGGAATTTCGCCGGCATTTGAATAAGGTTGATGCGGGTTATGGACCTTAATTGGCCGTTGTGGACGTGGGGATGTGTCATGTTTTTGAGCAGTGGGGCATGTCACGGCAGCGCATCCATTAACCTTAGGGTGGCTTTTAGAATTCATAGTTCTACGTGACCCAGTGGGGTATGGGGTGAGGAAGGCCACCGGTCCATTGGTGAGGTTAGCCAACAGTTCATGTCGCCAACTAGGAAAGAATCAGGGGGTAGGGGGAGGGATTTGACCGATGAGAAAAATTCCCAACGCTCATGTGCACCATTTGGGGCATAGATGTTGACAATTGTGTGCACAATGTCAGCCCACGAGAAGGTGACGACGAGCACTCAGCCATTTAGGAATGTTTCTGAGGATGTGAATTTAAAAAAATTATTTTTCTGAATTAGCACCCCACAGTGCGCAACCAAAAGGATAGGGATGGGAGGAGCATTGTTTTCCAAGCTTCCTTGAAACCTCGTGGACAGTGGGACTCCTGGGTGGCCAGGATATCCATGCGTAAATTGTGTTGTAAAAAACTCAGTTTCCTAGCCTGGGACAGGGAGGCCTTGAGTCCGGTGATATTCAGCATCCCTAGAGTGAAGGTTTCCCCCATCGCACCTTAGGTGTAAGGGGGTGGGCCCCCAGGCCCACCAGCCTCTTCAAGGTCCCCACGGGCTTTCACAGCAGCATGGGTGTTAGCAGCAATGCTATAGGGGTTTTTGTTAATTTTTGTGGAAAGAGTCACGTTGGCTTTGGCCTTCACTTTTTGTTTTCCCAACGTTGGACGAATTTTTTGCAGTGCGGATAAGTTCGGTGCACCGTCAAGTGGGGCAAAATTTTTTTTTCAGTTGGGATAGGTCCCAAGTCAGTTTCAACCAGAGCTTGGGTGCAGCGATTGGGTGATATCGTATCTCCCATCAGATCCTTGGATTAAGTGGCCCACTCAGCATGGGCCTCCCAATCTGATTGGGTGATGGATTCCCAAGTTACTTCCACCATGAAGGTCTCCATGTCCTCCTGGCATTGTGAGTATGGGATGGTGGTGGCGGCCTTGGCCGCTTCCTTGGCCGCAGCCCTATGGGCCTGCTTGGCCTTCTTCCACTCCTGCAGGGAGATGGGCTTTACCAATAGGTAGCAGCCTTGTGCTCCCCACGGGAAAGCCTCCTTGGTGCTTGCGGTTGGTTCATAGTGCGCCTCTCCGCTGGCCATGGCCGCCAAGGGGTGCTCTTGGAATGTGACGCCCTCCTTGATGGGGCATGTGTGCGCCTTATGGCTGAACGCATAACAGTGGGTGCAAATGGGGGGCGCGCTGTCCACGGTTACCTGGAATGGGTGGGTGGTATGCCCTGCAATGTCAATAAAGGTGGAGTGTGGGATCTGAGTTAGGTCCTTTGCAATCTCCTCAGTTGGGGTCAGAACTGCGATTGCTTTGCTGATGCACAGGTGTGGCATCAACGTGAAACATTGCATTTCAAAAGATTGTATTTTTCCATATATGGCGAGACCATCTTTCAGGTGTTGCTCCAAAATGTCACATTTTACCATAGTAAGCAAAAAGTTAAACGTGAGGAAAATTTGGCTTGATTTTGTCCATCTGGTGCATTTGGTTTTGATGACCCGTTGCCCTTAGGGGAGGTTGACCACTATGCGCACCACTGCAGCCTCGTCTGCTGCTATTTTGCTTTTGAAACCCAGGTCCAGCCAAGTGCACGACATGGAGTGAGGTGCAATGTACACCACAGTCGGGAAAATTTTGTGTACATATTCACAAAATTTTTCCTATAAGGCCGTTTTTTGGATGTCCAGATACACACAGACTCCAAATTCCACCGACGAAAGTGGCTGGGAGTGTGGCGTGTTGATGTACTGGTTGCATCATGCTTGCCACGCGAGTATCTCTGGGGAAATTGTGACTGCTGGTTTTTTGAGTTTTTTTCTATTCCGCTGGATTTTCAAGGCTTTTTGAATTTTAGAGGCCGCGGGCCTTCCGCCTGCTCCTCTTGCCTTGATTGCCCAACTGCTCCCAGACATGGGCGCAGACTAATCTCCTCTGTGAGATTATCAAACTAGATTTAGTCTTGAATTGAATAGGTTGCAAAAGTGTTTGCAACGAGAAAGAAAAGTTTTTTGAAATAACGCATTATATTGAGCAACCACAACTATCAATTCATTTCCCCTTGTCAGAATCCAGCAAGGGTTATGCTCAATGATTCTATGTGCCACTGGATCCCACAATGGAATATTTAAAATAAATAATAGTCTCCTAAGAAAACTAAGTTTTTTACTTTTTGTTTTTATTTTTGCGGGTTAAACCAGAAAAGGCTCTCCCAATTGATATTAGTATTTCATATTTGAACTAGTTTGAATATTGGGGCCATGGGAATTTGGGACTATAGTTAAAAAAGCTGAGT
>JAKSZP010016205.1:0-76704 GCA_022478985.1 Massospora cicadina | reverse complement strand
GGGGTGAACGTAGACTCATAGGGGGTTGGTACGCCTCAGAAGGCGAAACAGCAAAGGGTCAACCAGTCACTATACTGGTTGGCTTGGCAACTAGTGGAGCCCACAGTCGATTTCATGACAGTTGACATCCCAATCACTTGGTGGTGGATTAACCAGTAAGTCAACAACGCTGTGGGAATCAACTGATCCTAATTTAATTTGCAATTGAGGGCTATTTCCTTCAAAATCCTTTCAAGGTTCCATTTACTTGCTTGATGCTTCCATTTGAAGATGGAGTTTAGGGAGTGGTGAACTTCTGTTTCGCTCCCACAAGGTCCATTAACTTTCTCACCACATTTGAAAAGAAATTAATTCTGTTTTCTAGAAATTAATAATTGAGGCAACCATGACTAGTGATGACTTTATTGTACAGGAACCAAGTGGTGGAGTTTGCTGTAACATCTTGACATTGGATCCTCAACCCACTTGGTGAAGTGGTAAATCACTTCTAAGATAAACTTTTATCCACTGGAGGCAATTGGTAGACTTACCACCACATCAATTAATACATTGCTGAAGGGCGCTGTAGGGGGATTGGCATAAATTTGAATTGCTTCTTTAGCGGGTGAATCTCGCACAAGGTATGCACAACTCTAAAGCTTGGTGCACTTCGTCAGACATACACTCCCAGTATAATCTCACTTTCAGGTATACCAGCGTTGTTTAAATTCTTTCATGGCCCATATGCTTTATGGGCTGCATCACCAACTCCATGCAGTCACTGGGCTGAATATAGGAGTACCTCTTGTTTTAAAACATTCTTTTTTAAATTTCTACTAACACGCCAGGTGTCTTTGGAAAATTTCTTTGGGAAGCTTTTGACTTCCTCTGTTTAATCCTGCCAGGCCTCTTCTTGTATCTCAATATAGTCATAAAATCAATTATTCTCTTTTGCTTGAAAGTGAAGCACCAGTAAGTGTGATAGGGCCATCAGCGTTTACGTGGTTGTCTCATGCTCAATGTATTATTTCAAAATAATATCCTTTGAGGAATATGGCCTGTGGGCAAGGCGTTCATTGGGATCCTTAAAGTTCCTCAACCAGCAGAGCGATGCTTGATCTATTACTTTTAAAATGGACCCCAAAAAAGTAAGGTCTGAAGTGCTTAACTGCTCTGATCACCACCAAGCACTCTCTTTAAGTGACTGTGTAATTCTTCTCCGCTTTGCTGAACACCTTTGAATAGTCTTCAATCAGGTGATCCACCCCATCTTCATCCAATTATGCCAGGTTTGCACTAAGTCTTACATCACTGATGTCATATGGAGTTAAAATGTTGTGTTGAAGTCAGGATAGGCCAATATTGGCGCCTCTACCAATCTTTCCTTTAATTCTGAAAAGGCCTGCTACTGTTCCAGGCCCCACTTAAACCTTGTTTAATTGGTGATCAGGTATTTAAGGGGTAAAGCCAATCACACAAAATGGGGGATGAACTGCTGGTAATATCCCACCATTCTGAGGAACATTTGAATATACCTCATGCTCCTTGATGGCTCCATATCCATGATGGCCTTCATATTCCCACCTTTCAGCTTAATTTCTGCTAGGGCTGATCTCATGCCCAGTAAACTTTTAACTGTCTCTTGAGAAAGGTGCACTTACTCCATTATAACTTCAGATTAGATGCGCACAGCCATGTAATGACCTCTCAGTGGTGCAGCCTATGTCCTTGGAAAGTTCAGATGGATATAGTAATGTCATTGAGATATATCAACACACTAGATAACTTGATATCGCCAAAAATTTGATCCATCATGAGCTGGTAGGTAGCAGGGGTGTTGCAGAATTCTTTCAATATCCTCATGGGCTCAAATAACCCCCGACTACTGATCAGGGATAATTTCTCCTGAACTCCAGGTGATAGCTCCATCTTCCAGTAACTTCTCGTCAGATCCATCACCAAAAAGTACTTTGAGCCATCCAAGCTTTTCAAAGCATCATCAATATGCAGGAGTAAGTACAAGTCCTTCTTAGTAATTTTTAAATGGCGGTAGTCCATGACTACTCTATGGGTTCCATACAATTTGTTTACAAGCAACAAAATTGATTCTCTGACTTTTTTATGGTCTTATTAGCCCTTTTTTGAGATAGTTGGTTCAGCCTTTTAGTTATGTTAGCGCCCTCTGATTCTGAGCGGCAGTAGGTTTTGGATTTGAATGATATAGCTGAACCAGTATCTATTTTGTGAATCTCGCCTTTGCAGAGGCCATAATCGTTGGATCTGGTACTGAGGATGTCACTGATATCGTCCATCAGCTCATCAAGCTCCTTCTTCTGTTTAGGGGCCACATCCACAAAACTGAGCTCATTTAAATCCTTTACTGCATGTACAGATTAATCTCTCATCAACGGTCAATTGGGCCAGTACAACAACTTGCCCTTTTTTGACTCGGATGGGTTGAGTAGCAATATTCCATAAGATGAAGCTACTCACCAGAGTAGTTTGTGTCATAGAACCCTGGTAGTAATCTGGGTTCTTGTTTGCAGATTCTGTAATGGCTGTATAATTTCATGATGATATCTGGAAGAATGTTAGTAGTAATCGACACTGTTATCCATTGTTGACCCCTGGTCAAATCCTTATAGTCTCACTAGCGCTCAATGGAAGCCCTTTTTCTGCTCTAATGGTAGGTGGTAACTGTTTTATACCTTTCTCAGTCAGGATCTTGTAGATGTGGTAGATAGATTGATACAATTCCACCAATTACATCCATTTTTCCAAGGGTTGACATATTCATCCTAAAAACCACCGGAAGTTGGTAACTCAAGATGCTCAAAGTTCTGGATGTGAAATCAATATTCGCTTAAAATCAAAGACAAACTGCGTCCCAATAAAAGAATATAGTGGTCGTTGTATAAAACAACTGCTCGTGCCACTAGGACCAAGAACTTAAAGCTTAAAGTAACTCTTAATAGGATCCTAGGGTGCAGATAATGCCTGGTCCTGCGGTGCGTTTTTTCACATTATAATTGATATTAGCATGAAATTCATTTTTCATGAGCTTGGATGATATGATATTAATTGGAGACACAATGTCAAATGCTGCCAAAACGCGCAACTTCTGGATAATCACTTCCACTTTCATCATACACTTTCCAAAAGGGTTCTAGTGGTCAATGCATCTGTAGCAGATTCCTCAGATTGTCTGAAAGTGGCAGCACTCGGTGTAGCTTATACTATATCCTCAATATCTAGTGCCAAGTTCTTTAAGGTAGGTATAATTAGCTTCTCTCCTTACTCAATTAAATTAATAATATTTGAAGGCTGATTTGCTTGTTCCATAAAAATATTGCTCAATTTCGATATGCATTGCCATGGACTCCAATCTAGCAGACACAGCCACCACACTAACTGCCCTTAACACGTGTATTCTGCACTAGCCAGGTATTCATCTTTATGATTGTCTTCTCCCAGAGTGGAGATCCGCCCAGTTTACAAAGTTGGAGTATCCTCTTTAGGGGTGCTTCCTTCTTTTTTTACGGCAAGTAATGGAAAATATTGATAAAAATGTCCAGGTTGATGGCACTTATTGGAGGTTAAAGCTTAGCAAGGCAAGCGTACTCATCTGGTTTAGTATTCTTTTCCTTTAGTTTGTAGTCCTTATCATTAGTGACATGGACAGCCTTTCTGACTCATTAAGGGGGTGTTCCTAACCCTAGTAATTAGTTTCATATGTCCCTTGTGTGTCAAGTAAATCTTCCTTAAGAGCTTTCAGGGATATCGCGCTTTTAACCGCTAGAGTCATATGCATTTTTAAGTTGGGATGCATCTACATTGAACTCATCAGAACAGTTTTCACAGTAAGTAATTTATGGTTCTAGTAGTCCACAATTGTTGAGCCTTGAGATAGTAGCACAAGGCATAGTTCGCAACCAACTTATTATTGCCAATTTTCATTTTAAGGAACTCTTGCTTAATGTTTTGGACTTCATGTTTACTACTAAACTCAGAAAGTAAGATACTTTTCACTTTGGTCCAAGATAGTTCAGGTCGCAGGCTCACACTAAGGTTCTCCTGAGCTTCATAGATCATACATCCTTGAACATGGCGAGCATTTTAGCAATTTCTAGTGCCATCCATGCTGTTCTCATACATCTGGAGTGAACCAGCAATTGTTCCTTCTCCAGGTGTATACATGGTCTTGAATTACGGTTTAAAGTTAGATCTTCTTCAACAGGGTCGACATGCAGCATGTTCAGTTTTGTAGCAGTTCTGACCTGTTGTGGCATTCTGTTGAGCGACTCATATAGGTGCCTATATTTGGGTTACTGATAGAGCTGAGGTAGGTACACTTACAGTAAGCATTTGCGCCTTCAATTCATCTATACTCTTGTCCGTAGCAAACAACATCTTGTCATGCTATTCCAAGCGCTATCATATTCATTTTAAAGTGCTAATGGTTTCACTATTCTCTTTTTCAAGAAATATGATTCTCCCTAAAAATTCTTGAGAGTAGATTTCAGTTTTTATAATAGGTGATGGTTCTCTCACTATAAGTAGAGAGGCAATTTTTGCTCTTCTGGAAGTCTCCTTGACACTCTCAAGTTCGTTGCATAGATCATGCACTTCTAATTCAAGAGTATGAAGCCTTAAATGGATTGTATCATCCTCCCTCCTCAGGAGCTCAGGAAAATTTTCTCGTGACATACTTCCATATCTGCTTCATTGTCAAACTGCTTATGAGAACTCTCATGATCCTCATTAGGGCCCAATGATGCTACCTCTGTAGTGAGCACATCATTCAGCTTTCTGAATTCATCTCGCTTAACATGTGAAGCCAACTCACTGCTCAGGGGCTACTCCACGCAGATTAGGCACCAGACAACCTTTACTTAGATCACAATCATTCTCACAGAGCAGATGCTCCTCTGATGCTACCTATTGTAGAATCAGTCTCTTTGGTAAGCTATTCTCTCCCATAGAAAATCTCTTTGTGCACTCTTTGACATGTTTGTTGTACGTTGGCCCTCAGGATTCAATGAAGGCCAATCCAACCTCTCGCCTGGCATCTCAGCTCCAAGGTATCCGTTATATAGAGTGTCCTTTTCAATCAAAAGAAAATTCAGACTGTTTAGTGTTTTCTGCTCACTGATTATTCCCAGACTGGCTACTGGCAATTAGTTCAGTCAGACAACTTATAAGTGAAAAAAGAAAGGTTAAAAACTGAGATTCTGTGGAGAGGCTAGTAAGAAAATTAACCAGATGGATTTCTCCTGATAATATTAGGATTAGGGGTGTCAGTTAGTTAGGAGTTATTGCTGGCTAATCGCCTAATTTGATATTATCTTAATGAGAAAGTTACCTATTGGCAATCCCCATTTGGGTGCGTTGAGCCCATTAAAAGTATTGGGGAATAATCCCTGATAATAATGTTATATGTATAGATTAACACTGGCGACCGAAAACAAGGATATCAATCGTTTAAGTTTTAATTGTTTGGGTGCAGCGGAATGATAGAGCAACCCTAAATGCTAATCATCAGGCTTCTAAGGTATTTTAAAGCAAAAATCTGAGGGTTTGGACATTCAAACAAATGACATTTGTTACACTGACCTGATTCAGAGTACTGGCAACTAATGCTGAAGATGCTCTATTGTGTTTATAATAGAAGTTTAAGTACAACTGACCAGAATCTCATGCCAAGGATGCGTTGAAATAAATATTTAGTGTTTGGGAAGGATGAATAGGGAGGAAATCAGATATGAGGATGACTAATGATAAGCAATAGGCTCTGGCTTGTATGATCAATTGGTTTTGTATATGCGCAGTATCCTAGAGTATATATAGTTGTCATTCCCTCATAAAAAAGGTCTCTCTTTCGCCAACTCTTACCTATTGTTAGTAGTTTATGCCAATAGATGGATTGGAGTGGGACTGGAAATCCCTGAGGCAGGTGTTGGGTGACACGCCTGGAGCAGCCAATGCTGCCAGCTCTCATACCTCAGCCTTACAAGGAATCTCCAATGGGAACCTGGCCAACCAGACACCAATCATGAACTAATGGCCGTCAGCTATGAGGGTGATGTAGCGTGGAAGTGCCATAGAAGCCTAGGATGTGGATGGACTCAACAGTGCACACCCAACAAGGGCTGGCGATTTGTCATGGAGAAGGTGCAGAAGGTCAGGCCACCCAGTAAGGGGGCTGAGGATCACCAGTGCGCTCCCAAGAGGGGCTAATGATGCTATGGCGAAGTTGTTGGTCCGCTGGGTTGGTGGGTTGGACGTGTACTTGTAGGGGGTTGGTATGCCTATGAAGATGAAACAGCAAGGGCTTGGAAGTCTTCATGCTGTTTGGCCTGGCACACTGGCGGATCCCTGATGTAGCGGATAGCAAAACTCATGACATGTCTTTTATTATTATGAAAAAGGGGAGTATTTTACCTCTGATGAAAAAAACAAGATAGAAAATGAATGAATGCTGTAGAAAATTTGTAGGAATTTGGGTATTGATAAGGGGGATTTTCAGGAACCCCTAGTTAGGCAGCGTCTGACTGCTACTTTTGTGCCTTTGTCCATTTGCGCTAATTCTAGTATCCATGAGCTCCTTCTATCATTGATTACCCCTGAACCTGGTTGTCCTGGGGCCCTTTGATCCTTCCTCACTTCTGGGTTTTAGGCAGTTGCAACTTCTTCAGATATTTAAAATACCGAGTCTGATAATATTTTTTTGACTTCAGGTTGGCCAATGGCGCTCCCTCAATGTTCCTTGCATCTATGCTTTTGAATGACTCAGAAATTGGTTCAATTTCAGATTTGTTAATATTTATACTTGAGACTCAGTCATTCCCATCAGGGTAATTTGCTCAAGTCATTGCCACATTATTGGAAAATTGTGAATTATTTTGGCTTCATAGGTATAGAATGGGGCAATTTTCATATGGATCTTGGGTAACGTCATCATCTTCATTAAACAAATTTATAGAGTTTTTAGGGCAATGATTATTTCGCATGACATCACTCTGATGGTGGTGAAAATTGTTTGACTCACCAAAATCCTTAAAAGGGACTTGTTCATCTTCATTTGTTGCAGGTTGGCTTCCTGCACCTCCTCCTGTTTAAGAGTAAAATCTAATCATTCCACCAGCTGAGTAATGATCTGCTGATCTGCTCTCAGACTCATTGATGACAATAAATATAATTTATTTTAGTCAGTTATACCCTGGTATTCTAATTGTGTTTTAGGTGTTTGTCATGGCTACATGACATAATTGAGGAATCAACTGTAAAGACAAGGATGGATGTCAGGTGGCCAAGAAGGTCAAGCTAATATACCTCCCTGACTCGAAAAAAACTTGGACCAACGCTGGGTGCAAGCAAGATATGCCCAGTTAGTCCAGGTATGTGCGTGATACTTGGCCCTGCGTTACAGCAAGGGCATTAAAACGCATCAGCTATCTTATCAATGATGACAGTTTAATTTGGTTGCTCAGAGAACTTAGTTTTGAAATCTTGTTTTAATTTTAATATTGACAAATTGGGATGGCTTTACATGCAATCATTAATTTGAGTTTGGTCAATCTTAAGCTACAGTACCTTGGCCAATGATAGGGTACGCCTATTGGTTTGCTTAGGTTTAGAACCATTCCCGCTGATTGACAACTCTCCTCCCATTGTTTAAAGTATGTTTCACAAGACCAACTTTCCTCGTTGGTCAAATTACTTAGATAAAATTCCCATAAAATTTAAGTTTTCTATGTGCATTTATTTAGTTCAGTTTGCCATTTCAAAGAGGTCCAAATTAACCTAATGTGTGCCGTCATTGCGTGGACCCTTCTGTGCACTGTCCTTGTGGGTGGTGCTTTGTATACTCTTAACTCAGCGGAGTGTTCTTTAGTAGTGAGTTGGTCCCTTGCCCACCACCTCTACTGGAACTGGAACGTTAAAGATATGCTCCTCATATTAGTTGACCAAACAAATTTTTGGTCTCGCTGAGATTTATTCTATTTAGATTGTTTTCATAGTGGTAATTAGACGCTTTGGCTGTGCACTGTGGTTGGGGCTTTCTTGTCCCTGGTGTTATCATTCTGGTCAATGGTGTGCCAGATTAGTGTTTCTCTTTTTGCTGATCGTGGTGCGACTTCCTCCCTTTTGGCAAGCACATGGTGATTATGGACCATTTGAGGCCCAGTCGCTGGGGCTTCCAGGTTCCCACCATCTAATCTCGTTATAATAAAACCAGCTCTGACTCCCCTCCTCAAGGAGTTGAATGGCTGCGTCAGCTTCTACCTGAGGCACCAGTCTGAAAATTTTACATTTATAAATCTGTGTTGTGGGTGTTAGAGAGTATAGAGAGTGTGAAGCAATCCTTGGGGGCAGGGCAACCCTGTGCCGCCGCTTCTGAGCTTAACTGGGGCTCATTTGTGCACCGTGGTGTTGGTTGTTTAATGTGCTCTTATTTTTATAAATCTACCTGTTCCTTGAGCTTACCTGTGAATGTTGTTCCCCAAACAACACTTTTCAAGCCATTTTGGAAGCCCTCACGATGGACACTTTAGAGAGTCAAAATTCCCACGCTAGCTTCAGTCATCTGATTGAAGCTTATTGGGACAATTCCCCCGCCTCAACTCAGATTGGGCCAGGTAAATTGGCCATCATGGTTTCACCCAGGCTGGCCCTTATTATATAAGGTCTCCAAAAACTTGCACGTAACTCTCAAAAAGGAGAAATCTTAGCCTTATATTCCTTTATGTTCTGCCAAGTTTGAAGTCAAGCATGGGTATAGCCCAAAGATTAAGTTAAATGTTTCAGACAATTCCACCGCAATGATTTCACCCAGGCAGCCCCTATAAGTATGACACCTCCGACATTATTTTTTCCTTTGAATGGGGCAGAGTTCCTCGCCGATTCCCTCACCATTTCAGCGGAATTTGAGGGTCCAGGAGAGTCTAGCCCCAAATTTGGCTTAAATGAATCAATTAAAACAATTTTTCTTTGAACTGCATTTCAACGGTGCAGGCCAAAGCATCAATAAAGGTCTTGTTGTGGTATGGCCCTGGATGATGATGCACAGCTGGCCACAAAATTGGGCATAGGGTCATTAACACCATAAAATGTTTTATAACGCAAATTCTTAAATAAAAAATGAGTCATATATCATCTTTTGGGACTCTAGCATGGACTCATTTCAGTATACCAGATTACCTCAGAGGACCCGTGATTGACCCTTAAAAACTTACTTAAGTGGTTGATTATTGGCTGTCAACCCAGTAACCTTTTTACTGCATAGGTCGATTCCCTCATGCACTCATCGCGTTGTATAGAATGTATTAATGATAATAGTATGGAGACTATTATCCATAGTTGAGATTGAACTATTATTTGGCCAAACGCTCGGCCAGTATTTCTGATTAAATACTCTGTAAGTAGTACTCCTAAGGATTCATTCCCTATACTCTTGTCCACCCAATCTTTGTTAAGATACCCCAGTGACAGCCTCTCTCAGCCTAACACACGGTTGGCAGCTATCCCTGATTGTGGTTCCTTCATCTCTAGATCCCACTTGGATCTTTACTCTTCTCTCTGAGAGTCTTCCAATTATTGCCTTCTGCAATAATATCCTTTAAATAGAACGACACAATAGAAGCTGATAGTCTAACTATACACCAAATTGATAATGTTACTGTATAGTACTTGTTATCTTCAGAACTAGAGTTTTTTATTATAGTAATCCTAGGGAATTATATAGTAGGTTATTCGGCTGTCTAACCCTCAGTTGACACCTCTTCAATGAAACGGCAGCCTTTGCCATTAATTCACCCTTCCTCATCTCAGCAGTGATGGTCTTCCCCATTCTGGCTAGGATTCCGTCGTTGGACATCCTCAAGACCTCAAATGGAAAGAGTATAAAAGTTTGTCCCTAACGTTTTCCTCTCAATCCCAGAGAACCAGCCATAATTGTTTAGCAACCTGCTTAGGTAATGGGACTTATTACCCATTATGGAAGGTCACTTCATCAACTGATCAATTTTCTAGTTGCAGGCAGCATCACTTGCCTCGCAACTCACTATTCATTCCCAATCAGTCAGTGATGAAACCTGACTAATCCCAATCAGTACACCTGATAGTTAATCACTATTAGATGCCCCTATTTTGTCAGCCAATCTTCCCAATGAGATCTTAGGTATTTATTAGGATCGATCCCTGATGGATATGACCAGGTGAATATCCCAAAATCCTCTGAACGTAGTTCTTCCAAAACTCAGGCCAACCAATTTCTGATTCACTTCACCTTAGGGAATTTTCCCCTAACGATATCAGGTAATCTAGAAGTCTGGGAATATGGGCAAAAGTCCCAACACAACCTCCCTCTTGCCTAGGTTTCCAGTGAGAAATGGACTGAGGCATGAGAACACTGCTTCATACACTTGATCAAATACTTCTTTGGTTCAAGTGGAGTACACTCGTCAATACTCAGCGCTGCTCAGGACAACCTTTGGCTTACAGCATTCTTCCTCTTCCTCCTTGCTAATGCCTTCTCAGAGTGCGGTCCCCACAACCTTCTGACATGCCAGGCTAATTAATTTTACTCATGACGAATTAGTCCCAGGATCCAGATTACCCCCATCAGGGTATATGACCCACTGTCATATTCAGGATTCTTGGTCTAGCATCCTTGATTTCCTGATTTTCTCCTTATCCTAGACAGGAGACTCTTGCCGTCGATGTTCTTTTGCAGCTTAATTAAGAATACTCATTTCTTTTTTCCCCTTGTTATTTCGCTCATAACCTCTTGGCATAAGTCATTCTTAATTCTTTCCTTAGAAAGCTTATCTTATTAATTTTTAAATTAATTTCCCCAAAAAATTGGAGCCTATTGGATTATAGAGTGCATAATGTCAACTTCTATATAAGTCTGACATCCCCCATTCTCATCCAGCTCATATGTCAAAATCTGAATCTCGCTACCAGCAGCTCCTCAATAGTCTGTATGATCAGACCTCCGTCTCTTCCAGAAGATGAGTCAGGATGCTCGACAGAACCTCTTTTATAATCATTCCAGGACTAATACGCCTAGTCTGGTGCAAGCGGCTAGTCCTACCGTCAAATTAGTGGAAATGGTAACTAATACCTCCAAAACTAGACTGGCCATCATTTTGAACAACTCTTAGCCGACTCTTCCTCTGCAGTTGATTCCATAGTTGGACTTAAAACCCTCCTGGATTTGGCTCCTTTTGCTGATGCTCTGAACATCATCATAGATGCTCCAGAGATATGCCAGTTGCTCTAAATCATTCATTTCTGGCTGAGTCAGACCTGCTCCCTGAGTTCCTCTTCTGACTCCATAAATTTTACAAACCTGCCGTTCTGGTTTCTGAGCTCTGAATCAGTAACAGCATAAACTTTGAGCTCCCCTATGCTGAAATCTGGGCCCAAGTCTCTGAGGCTCTGACATTAGCGCTAAATCCCTCTGATCTTGATAACCTTCTGGATCAGGATACTGCCACTTATGCTCAACACTTTGCTGGCTAAGTTCTTTAAAGTTGGTCTATGAAGCTTCCAACCTCACCTGTTATCACCAATTGTTCAGCTTTAGCTTCCGCAAAGCCCATAGTCACCACTTGCAGGATGTAATATGCTCTCTGTACAACTATCTCTTCTCCAGAGCTTCCCATCAGTATCTCCCAATGATTGCATTGATAGGGGGCATGATTCAGCAACCCCCATCGAATATTCCTTCTTTGTTGCCAGCCCACATGTCCAGTGTCCTTAATGAAGCCTGTTGGCAGGCGCTCAGGACTAATCGTCCTGCTCCTGTGTTGTATCAGGATTACTTGGGGAATTTTCCAATTGCCTCTTTCTTTATTGCTGCTTTCCTCCCCGCTCTGGGGTTTCGCAATTGGCATCTTCTGACATCTCAATTCTCCTTCCCCTAGTCACTTTTTCTTAAGGCTCGGCGTCCTCTCAACAAACTTGGTTTTGTGTAGGTCTCACCTTCACAAGCGTCTAATCTCATATTAATTTTTATGGTCTGTTTATTCCTACCGCGATCCATCCTCCCTCCCCCAAGAGGCAACATAGGCGAATCATCCCCATACCTAGGACAATCATTAAAAAATAAAAATTATAAAAATATATTAGTTTTTTCTCTACGCGGTTAATAATACTTTTTTCTAATATCATTTATTGATTTTTTTATCTTTATTCATCTTTTTTATGGGACTTGACCTTGTTTTGGTTCAGAGGTCCATCTTTTCCCCCAAACTGGGTCCTGGGTACTTAAATCTACCAGTTTTCCATGGTTCAAAGCCCTTTTTTCAGATTTTTCCATCTAGATTGGTTCAGAGGTCCTTTTTTTGGACTTGACCTAATCATCAGGACATGACCAATTCAATGGTTCTTTGGTCCTTCAGGAACTTTATAATACTTTCCTCGATCCAACGCTTTAGATACTTAGCGTGGACTCAATTTACAACCCTTCCATCCAAGAGATTTTTGATGGAGTAAGCATCAGTCACTGTCTTAGCGATTACTTCAAACGGAACTGACCATAGTGCATCCAACTTGTTTCTTCATAAGATACCATGTGTATCGCAATAGGCAGCTCTTTCTCCTATTCAATATTTTTCTAATGGTGGTTGGTTTCTATCATCCATCGATTTTGCTCGTATCCTTTTCATCAAGGTTGTATCAAATGCTTGAGATTGCATATCAATCAAGATACTCATCAGTCAGTTCAGGTAATGCTTTTTACTCATCCATGATGTAGGTTCCACCACCAAAAATAAAATTGGCGGCAACGCGGCCTTTCTTCCATATAGTGATTTAAACGGCATCTTTCCCATTGCCATATGATGACTAATGCTGTAGGCGAATGTCACCAAACTCAGGTACATTCCCCACATGGAAGTTCTCCCTGCGACTAGCTTCCTCAGCATCATGGCCAGCGTCCCATTGACTCATTCTACCAGTCTGTTCATCTCCAGCTGGTACGGTACTAACACAATTCCTCAGATCCCATTATTTCATTTAGCCTTGGGATCACATGAAATGTGAAGTTGGTCCCATTGTTGCTCAACAGGACTTTCTGACATCCATGCCAGTATACCACTTGATCCAGGATGAATCTCGTAGTACTGGTAGTTTCTACTCTGGTTAGGGCCTTCATTTCAACCCATCTTTTCTGATGGTTGAGGCAACTATGATGTACTTGACTCCCCCTGTACTCATCACCAGAGGTCCCATCACATCGATGGACACTGTGTGCCAGGCGCATCCAGGGTAGACCAGTCAGTATCCAGTTGTATTCTTGTGTGGTTTATGCAGCTGGAACTCCACGCAACAAGCCAGATGATCCGTGACATTATAATTGATCGATTCCTAGTAATAATACTGGCAAATATGGTCAGTTGTTTTCCTCAGGCCTCCATGCCCAACAACCTTATGAGCTGCTTGTACTATTGCTTCTCTTTCTGACAGTTTTGGGAATAATATCCTCTTCTATTGATTGTCTTGAATACTTGTCCATCCATAGTCTCGGTGTTTTCCATTTCTTTTTGAAGCGCACCTTGGATTTCTTGAGGCTCATCCCCAAATTCTTCCTTTGACTATTCTCTAAAATAGCTCATCTGCCTGCGGGTATATCTGCTGGACCATTGGCAACCACAATAAGCCATTTGCATTCCGATGAGAAGCCCCCACTTTGAGGACTATCTCATAATTGTAAGCCTGAAGCTTAAGTGCCCATTAGCCTGTCATCCTTCCAGTTCCCTTAGATTGTGCAGCCAACGCAGCAAAGAGTGGTCCATCACCACCTTAAAGTGAGTTCTTTGGACATACACCTGAAACTACTTACATGCATAAATGACTGCAAGGCATTCACACTCAGTCACTGTGTAGTTCCTCTCAGCGGCTGAGAGTGTCCGGCTCACATATGCCACTGGATGCTCATCCCAAAGTTCATCTACTTGACTTAGGATGGCGCCGATAGCCATCAACAAAGCATTGGTTTTAATGATAAACTCCTGATTGAAATTCAGATATTTCAGAATCTGGCGAATCTATCAAATACCAGAGTAACTCATCAAAGAAGTCCTGGACCTCTTCATCCCACACGAATCCTTTTTTCAGATCCTCTAATAAATGGATTTAATGGTTCAGCTATTCAGGTGAATACCCAAATAAATCTTCTATAGTATCCGACCATCCCAAGGAATACTTGGATGTCTTGAACTCTTCAGTACAGCCATACGCTCTATAGCTGCTACCATCTGGGTTTGAGGCTGCAATCCACTTGAGTTGATTACAAATCCCAGATATTCCAACTCTTTCTTAAAGAAGTGGCACTTCCTTGGCTTTATCTTTCAGGTTAGCTGCGGACACTCTCTTAAAACTTCTTCCAAGTGGTGGAGGTGATCAGTAACATCCTACTGAACACATTGATATTGTCCAGATATACTAGGACGCATGACAACTTCAGGTCTTTTTTTATCACATCCATGGCTCTCTGGAACGTTGCAGTCGCATTGCATAGACCCTGGGGCATCCTCATCGATTGGTAAAGCCCATGTGCGGTAATAATTGTGCATTTTTCCTGGTCTTCTTTTGGCAAGTCTATCTGCCAATATCCCAAGATTAGATCCATCGCAGAGAAATACTTTGCTTCTCTAATCATTCTAGCGCATCATCAATCCTCGTTAGAGAATAAAAATTCTTCTTCATAATTTTGTTCAGCCTCTGGTAGTCAATCACCACCCAGTTCGATCCATCCTTCTTCTTCACAATCAGAATTGGACTCTCCCAGAGACTTGACAATGGAACTAGAATCCCATGCTTTACTAGTTTACTTATTTCTTCCTCCACTACCACTTCTGCAGCTTTTGATCTTTGGATTGGTCTCATCCTTATTGGTAGATTTTCTGGTGTTGACCTTGTGATTTACATCTCAAGCACATCCCAAATTGTGGTAGTCCTGAGTGAACACTTCCAAATATTTTTTCAAATAGTTCTGGCACCTCTTCCTGCTAGCCTTCCGAAAGATCAGCGAGCTGCTCTCAATCAACCAATAGGTAGATGCTTTTGGATACCCTGGCTGGCAATCCCATATCATTGAGAGACCCAAAATCATGGAATTGTCTTAATTCAGCTGTTGGGATCATATGAATAAATGCAATGATCTGATTCCTCTTTATCTTCATCGGTTTTTCACTCAAATTCTCCAGGATAACTCGAATTTCTCCACGGCCCAGCATTATTATCCCAGGAGCCACCCATGGCTCCACTCTGGACTTCCAGGGGCTTCCGACTTCCCCATACAACAGCTCAGGAATCTCCAGAGTTAACCCTGTGTCAACTATTATCTGCAATCCGGCCAGTATGGTCCTTTCTTTCTTGATCCTTAATAGAATTCCCCAGTTTTCTAGGATTTCCGCTGGCATCTCATGTCACTTCTTACCAACTAATTAGTATCAAAAGGGTACAATGCCATCATTGTATATCAGATTAATTTTATTGTTTCTCTGATTCAACTGAGCTTCACCATCCTTCTGGTATACCAATGGTAACGTCTGACCCAGGATGGTCAACGTATTATCCTTGAAGTTACATTAAACTCTGTACTTCTGTAGAAACTCCGTTCCAATCAGGATGTTATAGTTTTGGTTTGCCAAAACTATTGCTGGTGCAGATACCACCATTGACTCGAATCATAGTGGCAGCGCGCTATACACTCCACAGAAAACGGTGGTGTTTGGCCCAGCTGTCCCATATTCTCTCTTGTGTTCCAAGTCTGGTGAGATCTTCATCCTCTTTACTGGCTTGGTCGACGCAATATTGATGGGCACTCCACTGTCAACAATCGCCCTCACCCTCACTCAATTCACTTGTATATCTATATATGTTCACTCAGAGTATTGTAATATAGTATTTACTGAGTGAATGGCGGCGTTATTAGCCGAATCTAGGGTGTGAATAATTTGTGCCAATAATTCAGGAAACAATTCCTTTATCGCACTGAGGGGGATAAACAGATTGGCCTCATCTAAACGGACATCTGATAACTCTTCAAAATTCTCAGCAGTTTTAATCTTCTCCGCCAGCTGTCAGGTGTACAGCTGGGCAACTTCCTGGATTATCTCAGGGTCAATCTTCTTCGCCCCAGCTCTGGTCACGGCAATCACATCCATATTGACCACTTGGTATAGCTGATCCTGCTTGTCGTCTATGAACAGATCACTAACAGCTATTTCTTCATTAACGATATCAGGAGAAACAGGTTTCTCCGCCACTCTAGACTGTTCCTTGTCTAGGAAGCAGTCCCTTTTCCTGAATCCTTGGTGGCTGCTGTCTCCTTGACCTGAACCATGTTAATCTGATCCTTCAGTTTTTTGCAGTGTATGGCGATATGTCCTTTCCCACCCAACTGATAGCAGACCTTCTCTTTCTTGCTTAACCATCTGAATTCATTGGGCTTATTTCCCGGCACAGTTCAGTTGGTAGCCTCCTTTACTCCTTCATTTCCCTTTGTGGGATTCGGATTTCATACCAGATTTGACTTGTAGCTTCTATTTGGGTCATTGAGTGTTGCTCCCAAAATCTTCAGGTTGTCTATCATTTGTGAGGTAGTTATCTCCGTCACTAATACAAAAGACATCATTTGATGCAAATCACGATAGGGCTGAAGGGCCATTTGCAAAGCAATTCTAGCATCAAAGTCATCCAATACTTTTGCTCTTTCTAGGATCTGCAACTCCTGGTAAAATTAATCTGCGAAGCAGGCAAGAAACTTGTCTTTATGGAATTGAATTCCCATAAATTCTTGCTTGCATTTTGACATGCAGGTTGGACTCCCAAATGTCTTCATGATGGCTGCCTTTGCCTCAGCATATGACCAGCTGTCCCCCTCTAGGTGGGGTAACATTAAGTTTTGACAGTCGGTGTCCAGGCAGTTCATGACCGTCAACGCCTTTTGACAATCTCTGTAGCCATTCATAGTCATGTCAAACAGTTGGAAAAATTCTGGGGCGTTTTCTGGATGGAATGTTGGCAATTTTAGCGTTGCTCTAAATTCCTCTGAGTCATTTCTGGCTGATTCTCTAGGTTCAGCTACTTGGCTAACTTGCAGGGTGACTTTGGGCATCATCTCCAAAATGGCATTGAAAGCGGGAGGCATATTCCTTGGGATATTTGACTTCCCAAGTATCCTGCGAGGACTTCTCTCTTTGGCATCACTGGCCATATTGGGCTCACTAGCACATCTGTGAGCTTTCAGTTCCTCCACTTGTTTTGATTAATTTCTCAATATCTGCACCAAACTTTAAAAAACAAACATGATCTGCTTCTCACTCCGTTTTTCAGGAATGTGACCTCTTGAATGAGGTCCCCTTCTTTCTTCTTCAACAAGTTTACTTTTCCAAGTAACTCATTCCCAAAGTTAGCTACATTATTCACTCCTTCCTCCACCTTGGCGACTCGTTCTTCTAAGGCTGTGAACTCTTAATGGTCCGCTGAGTTTAAGGCACTATTGATTCACAGTAGCAATCTCAGTCCACAGCTTGCATAGTTCTTCTTTATATAACCATTTTTAATAAATTCTTCACTCAACTACCCCTGTAGTGAGCACCAACTTGTAAAAACTTACTTAAGTGGTTGCTATTAGCTGTCAACACAGTAACCTTTTTACTGCACAGGTTCAATTTCCTTGTGCACTTCATCAAGTTTTATAAAATGTATCAATGATAATAGTATGTAGACTATTATCCATAGTTGATATTGAACTATTATTTGGCCCAACACTTGTCCAGTTTTGCAATTAATTACTCTATAAGTCGTACTCCTAGGGATTCGTTCCCTATACTCTTGTCCACCCAATCTTCTTAAAGATACCCCAGTGACAGGCTCTCTCAGCCCAACACACAGTTAGCAATCCCTGATTTTGGTTCCTTCATCTCTAGATCCTGCTCAGATCTTTACTCTTCTCTCTGAGAGTCTTCCAATTATTGCCTTCTGCAATAATATACTTGAGATAGAATGACACAATAGAAGCTGATAGTCTAACTATACACAAAATTGATTTCATTAATGTAAATTACTTGTTATCTTCAAAGCTTGAGTTTTTTTATTATAGTAAATCCTAGGGAATTATATAGTAGGTTATTCGGCTGTCTAACCCTTGGTTAACACCTCTTTGATGAAACGGCAGCTGTTGCCATTGATTCACCCTTCCTCATCTCAGCAGTGATGGTCTTCCCCATCCTGGCTAGGATTCCGTCATTAGACATCCTCAAGACCTCAAGCAGAAAGAGTATAAAAATTTGTCCCTAACGTTTTCCTCTCAATCCCAGAGAACCAACCATAATTGGTTAGCAATCTGCTTAGGTAATGGGACTATTACCCATTATGGCAGAGCACTTCACCAACTGATTTATTTTCTAGTTGCAGGTAGCATCACTTGCCTCGCAACTCATTATTCATTCCCAATCAGTTGGTGATGAAACCCAACCAATCCTAATCGGTACACCTGATATTTAATCACTATTAGATGCCCCTATTTTGTCAACCAATCTTCCCGATGAGATCTTAGGTATTTATTAGAATCAATCCCTGATGGATATGACCAGGTGAATATCCCAAAATCCCCCAAACGTAGTTCCTCCAAAACTTGGGCCAACTGATTTCCAATTCACTTCGCCTTAGGAAATTTTCCCCTAGTAATACCAGGTAATCTAGTAGGCTGGGAATATGGGCATAAACTTCCAACAACCCCTACCATGATTTGCAGAACACAAGCAGTGGAATAAGGAGCTTTCTTACAATATAAAAATGTTTAATTAACTGCTGAAGATATAGTGGAATATTTGGCCTCTGTTGTAAGAGTGGCCAACTATCTTTCTCCATTTTATGGTGCAAAAACTTACCCTGGAGACATGCTTATGCCAGATGAAGAATTTTCTGGTGAAATGTTGGCGTTGTCTGCTAAGAATAAAGACCATTCTGGATGTTTTTTGTTGACTGGTATCTTCCCTGTATGGTAAATCAGAACAACTATTTTAGTGAAGACAGGACCCTCTGAAAATTTTATTGACCAAGGCCTAGCCAACTACCTTGAGATAAATTACTTTCCAAGTAGTATGGTTAAGGGAGAGACTTTCCAAGTTATCAACACGCTGAAAATTATGGGGTTAGTGATTATCAAGTTAAATATATTATTTGGATGACCACTTCCAAGCAATCAGAAACCTCTTGTACCTGTAAGTCCCAGGGAACATCCTCTGGGTGTTGATTAGGCCATTTTTCTGTTCCCAAGCAAGAAGGCACCAAAGAGGAAGCGGTACCCCTCATTACTCAGGGCGATCTCGCTCACGTAGTAGACAAGCGCTGGGTAACAGCTCTTCCAAGTTTGGATCCTACCCCCAGTACCCACACTCACCTTGGCAGGACTGTTATGGGGAATCAGCAAAATCTGCGCCAAGATTGTCAAATTGAAATCAATAAAATTTAAATTTGAGTGGTAATCTGGCTGATGCTCAGATCTCAAATGGCTGGAAAAGCATGAAGACTGATTTATTGGCTGGAATTCCTGATGATTTTAATTTGATTAACATGCCGATCAAACAAATCACATCCCTACCAAAGTTATCAGGGGTCATCCTCGATGGGTAGGAAAAAGCATTGGATATCATCGATGAGGGTTTGAAGCCCCCTGCTAATAATTTGGATGTTGCGGCTGATGAGATACCACTGGACAAATGAATGGCCCAGCAACCAAGCATGGGTGGGTTGGGCGTCCCAAACCTGAACCCAACCAAATGGACCTAACCCTATGTGGGGTGGCTTTGGGGGATTCCCACCACTTGTTGGCCAAATGCTGTCACGCCAAGCATCAAAAATGTAGCCATGCCTTGGTTTGGACATTTGAGGTTAAACCTACAACGACTCAGCCCACACCCAAATTTTTTGATGTCAGTTCCCAGGGAACTAATCCGGCCATTCCTAAATAATTTTCTGGTTAGGTCAAAATTGAGGGTCCCAATCCTGGCTTATCACTACCCCAATCAACCACTTATTAATCCATTTCATTGCACTGAGAAAATTGTTGGTCGATTTTCTTCCTTTACTTTCAATAAAGTTTTGTCAAAAACCATTCAATTTTCTTATTGTATTGATCCTTCTGGCCGCATCCCTTATGGCGTTTCCCTGGTGGCCTGTTGGTCCATATACCAGATGGGCTCTACCGGTACTTATGGTCACTATGGCCCCCTCCATTGTTGATTGGATTCAGCAAGTCAGATATTTCTGGAACAAAAACTCTGCTAGTATGAACTTCCAACAACAGTGCATGGGGATCTTGTGGCCTTATATCCACCAACTGCAAGCGAGAATCCGTCTCCTTGCCTCCCCAGTTGAAATGACCCCATATGCTGAGGAACTTATCGAAACTATCTCTGTGATCCCACCCCCTGCAGCAAGGCCCCCTGGGCCTGGGATGGGCTCATTGTGGTTCATCGTTGGGATCATACTCACTGTTTTTCTACACCAACAATTCATCATATTGCAATTCCTGGCTCCATACAACGTCATTTGGTTGGCAATGCCTCTGGCATTTTGTCTTGTTTTTGGGTGCTTACACATCCCAAATGGCAGGCCAGTCTAAACTTCTTTTGCCATTTCCATGACATAATCAACCAACCATTGTTTGCAGCCACTTCTGCCTTGCTCTTCAAATTGGGTGCTGCAGTGGTTACCCCTTACCAAATGAATGTGCAATCAGTAGTTTGCTGTTTGTTGTTTGTCTGGTCACTTTCTGACTTTGGGAGAAGTATCCGCTCTACCTTGGAGAATCTTCTTCAAACCACCCAAGCAACGCGGATTGTGGCTCCTCCTCCCACTAGCCCGGAAGGAAGCTCAAGTGTCCCTTCTTGGGAGATAGCCAATCAAGTCCTTGATGCTCTCGCTGAGGTGAAAATTCATACAGCAATTGCGCTTAATAATGCTTACTCGTTATCTCATGCCCAAAAAGGGCTTGCGTTGTTAGACGCTGTGGACGGGGATGCCCACCATTGGGTCAGAGGCCTTTTGCGCTCTTCCTCACAAACAGGAGACTCCATATCACTGATGGCTGTCATGTCGCCTGCCCTGAAACCCCCTGTGTTACAATTGTACCACCTATTCAGACTGCTCTATGCCATGGCTGAAGCCCCCATCCTGGTTTCTTTGATTTCTACCTTCTGTGAACTGACCCCCGCGTTGGGTCTCTCTATCAATATGCTTCAGGAAGTCTTTAGATCAGGCTTGTATTTGGGTTCTGCTCATCACGAGGTCTGGTCCACTGTTCTAGGATCAGTAGATCAAACCTGTGCCACCGCAACCACTATTAATGCCTTCCTCCGCCATGTTACCCATTATCAGAAGTGGAATTTTATGATAGGATTACCCGACATAGACACAGATGACGCGCCTACCTCCAAACCAGCTGTAGTTCTGGGTACCAATCCTGTCATAACCCCCATGTCTGAGTTGGCTGATACAGAGTCGCCTATAAATGAATCTGTTAATGCCCAGATGGAGGAAGTCATTTCCTCCGCCCTCATACTCCTAATTTTCGCTCCAGCGAAAGCCCCAACCTTACCCCCAATTTGCCAGTTATTTCTTCAGTCACAAAAGAGTCAGTCAAATCTTCCAATAAACAAAACCTCACTTATTTCCTATTGCCTATGAAGATCAGTGTCGGCTTTCATCATGTCTCCTTTGAGTTCCCTGGTGGATACCGGAGCCACAGGGAACTTCATGAGTGTCAAGTTGGCTCAACAATTAAAACTGGAAATGGATGTGGGTCCCTCAGTGATGGTGGCCTCATCTGCTTCCCAGACCTCATATGTCATTCGCTGACTGATACCTTTTTCAATCCACCAGTTCAGCTTCAGGGGGTCATTTTTCTGCCATGCCAAACTTGGTGTTTCCAGTGATCTTGAGTAAAGGGTGGTGGCACTGACAACATGTCAAGATTCACTTGGAGTCTAAAACGCTGTCATTTTACCAATGATCATCTGGAAGGTGAATTTCCTCTGATTGACACCCTTAAGAAGCCACAAGGAACCAGTTCTATCACTTCCCTAGTCACTTCTGTGGGCATCCCGGCCAATTTCTAAGAGAGTTTAATGTCCTATCGAAGAACCTTTGACTCAGAAAAGGTGGATCGCCTGCATCTGCACACTAGGTTTGATATGGGTTTCAAACGACCGTGGAGTTGGTGAACATCAACTGTCCGTTGTATCCCCAAACAGCGGAGGAAGAAATTGCGCTCAACACCTGGTTGGATGATATTCTGAAAAAAGGGTGGTTGTTCAAGGAGACCTCACCCATCGCCTCCCCCATCATCTTCGCCAAAAAAGCAGATGGTTCTCTCTGTCCCTGCGTGGATTACGGCCACTTAAAGAAAATAACGGTTTCTGATCCCTACCCCTTGCCTCTGGAGCGGATGATCAGTCAGGCAATTGCCAAAACCCATGTGTTCTCTAAGCTGAATCTGGTGAACACTTTTAACCAAATTTGGGCAATGAAAGGGCAAGAATGGTTAACAGCGATCTTAATGAAGCGCGGCATTTTCCAATTCTTGTAGTGCCCTTTGGGATGAAGAATGCTCCCGCTACATTTCAACGTATGATTGACAATGTACTGGGTGACCTTCGGTTTACCTATGCAGTTGCATACATCAATGATATCCTGGTTCACTCCCTGACTCCTGAACAACATGATACTGACTTGTAAGCAGTAGTGGCCGCCTTGCATAAGGAAGGCTTGTTTGTCAAGCCTTCCAAGTGCGAGTTTTATAAGGAGGAGGTTACATTCCTTTGGAAACACATCCTTAAAGAGGTTATGCAATCCCTCCCAACAAGTTAGATGTGATCCGAGAATGGCCAACCCCAACTACCCAGAAACAACTTTGGAGTTTCTTGGGAACCATTATTTTTTAAAAAGTTCTCCCCCACACTTTCACAGCTCGCCGCCCCACTCCACCCACTCACAGGGAAAAACGTTGTATTTCATTGGATGGACGAATGCCAACAGGCGTTTGAATTGATTAAAGAGGTTTTTGTATCCCCTCCCATTTTGAAACATGACAATCCCACCAAGCCATATATCGTTGCATGCGATGCATCATTAGTAGCTGTTGGAGCAGTGTTGCTCCAGGACAGGAGCATGATGGTTTGGAACACCTGGTCACCTACTTTTCCCAAAAGTTTACCTCTACAGAGCAGACTTGGGCTATTTATGACAAGGAGTTGGCAGCTGTTGCATGGGCATCAACTCATTGGAGGTATCTGTTGCAGGGTGCTCATCATGAATTAACAGTCTGCACGGATCACCAGGCCCTTTTGTATTTTTGTAAACCCCAAAAATTGGCACATCAACAAGCCTGAGCCTATTAGACCTGTGCAGTTTTAACTTTAAATACAAATTTGTAAAAGGTGCGCTCAATGTACTTCCCAATTTTTTAAGCCACATCCCTGCCCACTGTTCTTCAGACCCAGAGGAAGTGGATCTCGTACCATGATTACTGTCACCCAAATCCTGTCAATCATTCCCCCTGTTATTTCATCTGTTGCTTTGGCTCCCAACGCCCCGCTAGTGGCTCAGGTTTTGGCCAGTAAAATGGTCTTCCCTGAGGGCGTGGAGTTGGTCGAGAAATTGGCTCACCCAAGTCATAAACACTCCTTATACTCCTTAGAGGAGGGACTCATTTACTTTCAGTCTTGCATCTGGGTTCCCCCCCTTATGAATGGAGGTATTCTGCGCACATCACGATCCCCCCACAATTGGACATCCTGGTAACAAAAAATGCATCGACTTGATTAGGTGGACCTTCAATAGGGTGGGTCTGACAAGAGTTTCTGACATGTATTGCCAATTGCGTTATTTGTGCCTGGGCTAAGTCGGACCGCTCCAGCAAAAATGGCCTCCTGAACCCCTTACAGCAGGTGGAGGGCCCATGGACATTGGTGTCCATGGACTTTATTGTCAAACTCCCCTGCTCTAATGGGTTCAAAGTGGTGATGGTAGTGGTGGATCACTTCACGAAACTTTCCCTTTTTATACCTTGTACTTCTGTGATTACGTCAGAAGAAACTGCCTGCCTTTTCGTACACCATGTGTTTTTGATGTTTGGTCTCCCCCAGGAGATCATCAGTGACTATGGCTCACAGTTCACCGCGCGGTTTTGGAGTGAACTCCTATCAATCCTGAAAATCTCCCCCTGTCACTCCACGGCATATCATCCTCAGTCTGATGGCCAGACCGAGCAAGTCAATCAAGCTCTTGAACAGTACCTGCGTTGCTATGCTGCAGCCGCGCAAGATACCTGAGCTGATGACCTTCCTCTCACTCAATTCGCTTACAATGATGGGACCCATATGTCCATGGGGTTTTCTCCCTATGAAGCAATGTTAGGTTATAATCCTTCATTTTTAGTCGGCCATGCTTGTGGCCTAAGGTTCAAGCTGCCGCGGACCATGCTGCCCATGACAGATTGACTAAATCCTTGGTGTGGGGAACACATCACCAAAGCTATAGATGACTACAAGCGTTTTGCAGATCAAAAGCGTCTTCTGTTTCATGAGTTTACGGTGGGCTCCTATGTTATGCTTGACACCCATCACTTAAAAACCAGGCCCCATCCCATAAATTTGCTAGTAAAAGCTTGGGTCCCCATTTGGTGGAGGAGGTATTGGGTAACAGGGCATTCCAACTGAAGCTCCCCATGAATTGGAAGCAGCATCCCGTTTTTCATGTTTCCCATCTGTCACCCTTCAAGGGTGCAATTCCCACAGAACCAGAACCAATCAATGTTGAAAATGAGGAAGAGGCTGAGGTAGAGGTTATCCTGGCATCCCAGAAATTGTGACGTTCCGTCCAATATCTCGTGGCCTGGAAAGGGTATCCAGCCTACAAAAACAGTTGGGTCAAGGCGCGCTATTACAAAAACTGCATGGACCTGGTTGAAGCATTCCACATATCCCACCCCAAAGTTCCCTACCCCCCACCAAAAAAAGTTGCGACGGTTATGGCAATCAAGTTACCCAAGGTGCACAAAAATGTGACTCTTGTGCAGTTTCCCAGTGGTGGGGCCCTTCCTTTGGAAAAAGAAAAGGGTAGGGTAAGTCCCAGGGAACGTCCTCTGGGTGTTGATCAGGCCATTTTTCCATTCCAAAGCAAGAAGGCACCAAAGAGATGGCAGTACCCCTTGTTACTCAGTGCGATCTCGCTCATGTAGTAGACAAGCACTGAGTAACAGCTCTTTCGCTTCAGATTCCACCCCAGTACCCACACTCACCTCAGAAGAACTGTTATGGGGAATCAGCAAAATCTGCACTGAGATTGTCAAATTGAAATCAATAGGAACTAATTCAAGCGGCAATCTGTCTGATGTTCAGATCTCAAATGGTCAGAAAGGTATTAAGACTGATTTATCGGCTGGAATGACCAACAGTTTTAATTTATTAACATGCTGATTAAACAAATCACCTCCCTACCAAAGTTGTCAGGGATCATCCTCGACGGGCAGGCAACAGCATAGGACATCATCAATGAGGGTTCAAAGCCCCCTGCTGATAATTCGGGCATTGCAGCTGATGTGATTCCATTGACTGAATGAATGGCCCAGCAACTGAGCGCGGGTGGGTTGGGCATCCTGAAATTATTCCCAACCAAATAGACCCGCCCCTATGTGGGGTGGCCTTGGGGGTTTCCTGCCGCTCATCAAGTAAATGCCATTATGCCAACCATCAGAAATGTAACCAACCCCCAGTTCAGACGTTCAAGGTCAAACTGTCAGCGACTCAGCCAGCTGCCAAATTTTTTAATTCCAGTTCCCAGGGAACTAATCTGCCCATTCCCAAATAATTTGCCGGTTAGGTTGAAATTGAGTGTTCAGATCCTGGCTTGTCACTTTCCCAATTGACCACTATTTAGTCAGTTTCAATGCACTGAGAAAATTGTTGGTCGATTTTCTTCCTTTTCTTTCAATATTATTTATAAAAAACCAATCAATTTTCTTTATTGTATTGATCCTTCTGGTTGCATCCCTGATGGCGTTTCCCTGGTGGCCTGTCAGTCCATATACCATATGGGCTCTACAAGTACTTATGATCACTATGGCCCCTCCATTGTTGATTGGATTCAGCGAGTCATATATTTTTACACTATAGCCCTTCTATCATGAACTTCCAACAACAGTACACGGGGATCTTGTGGCCTTACGTCCACCAACTGCAAGCAAGAATCTGTCTCCTTGCCTCCCCCAGTCAAAATGACCCTGTATGCTGATGAACTCATTGAAATTATTTCTGCGATGAAACCCCCTGCAGCAAGGCCCCCTGGGTCTGGGATGGGCTCATTGTGGTTCATCGTCAGGAATATACTCACTGTTCTACAACAACAATTTGTCATTTTGCAATGCCCAGCTCCATACAATGCCATTCGTTCAGCAATGCCTCTGGCATTCTGGCTTGTTTTTGGGTGCTTACGCATCTTGACTGGCAGGCGGTCTAAACTTCTTCTGCCGTTTCCATGACAGTACCCCCATTATTTTTGGAGTAGAATGGTGAAGAAAGTTTGACGTCAGAACCAACTTGAAAGGAAATACCTTGTCCTTAAGTTTGAGTTATGGCCATCAATTAGTTGTCCTCTTGTCTGAGTCTAAATCTCTGATCGATTTGCCCCATTGGCCCCAGGTCCACACTCATTCTTGCTCAGTTGCTAAGGCATCTTTGGAGGTACCCTTGCCTTCCTGTCTGGAGGGGCTATAATATTCGTTTGATGCGTCTTCAGCCAATGCACTACCAGCTCAATTAAATTTTGAATGCAAGTTCAATCTCACCGTTGATCTGATGCATTTATCTTCTCCCATTTATCCCATTACTGTACGGGAGGAAGCAGCGTTGGATATGGGGTCAAGTTGCAGTTAGCTAAAGGCGAAATAGTTCAGCGTACTTCTTCAGATGCTCCTCACTTTTTTGTGGAGAAATCGGATGGTACTCTACGCCCATGCGTAGATTGTGGGAGCCTAAACAGTTTCACATTACCAGATTTGAATCCCATACCATTGGACTCTCAGATTTCTTTTTATTTGGAGAAGTCCAGAGTTTTCTTCAAACTGGATTTCTTAAATGCATTCAAACAGATCTGGATCAAAAAGGGCTAAGAATGGCTCACTGCGTTCCAAACCAGAAAAGAAATTTTACAGTTTCGGGTTATGCTCTTTGGGCTTAAAAATGCGTCTGTTATCTTCCAACGTCGTATAGACGCGGCTTTGGGGGCCTGATAGGTGTGTGCGCGGTGGCCTACATGGATAATATTATGGTTTTTTTTCCTGATCAAGAGTTTCATGCAATTCATCTGTAGCAAGTGGTGGAGAGTTTAAGGGCAGCCAATCTTACTCTGAAAATCAGTAAGTGTGAGTTCTTTAACTTCCAGATCACCTTCCTGGGCGACTTCATATTTGACCAAGGTCATATGATAAACTCCATACAAGGAGCAGGCAATACATGATTGGCCCACCCCAACTTTGGCCAAGGAATTGAGGAGTTTTTTGAGACGTTTACGTTCCTTAAGAAGTTCATGCCAAATATTTCTGAGGTGGATGCTCCCTTGTATAAGACAAGTGGAGCAAAGGTGCACCAGTAGTCTCTCATCTTTCAGGATGCCTTCCAAGAGGTAAAGTGCACTCATCTGTCCACGTCCATCTTTTGCCATGTAGATCCCAAAAAGGAGTTTATCGTGGCTACTGATGCCTCCAACTTAGCCATAGCAGCTGCCTTATTACATTAGGATAATATGGAATAGAGCATCTGGTGGGGTATTTTTCAGGAAGATGTATTTTCATGTTAAATTATGCTGTTTATGACAAAGAGTTATTAGCATTGGTTGAGGCGCTGACTTATTGGCGTCATTACTTGCTTACTCATCCCAACCCTTCCACATATGTACAGATCATTGTGCCTTGTTGTACTACTGCGCACCTCATGTCCTGACCTCATGGCAAACCCGCTGGCATGAGTGGCCCAATTTACGTTTTCTTATGAGTTTACAAAGAGCCAGGAGAATGGTTTGGCATATGCTTTGAGCTGAAACCCTGAATTGGCTCCCAATTTAAAGGAGTTAAAGATACACAATACCCACTTGATCATTATGCCAGGTAATATTGTGTCCCAACAACCCTCCCCAATGACCAACAGATCAGCGCTTGCTTCTATGGAAAATGCAGAGAAATATATTATGTTCAAAAGGATGGTCCTTTCACAGCCATTGTCAGCGGAAAATACTATGGTCCTCGCCAAGAGCAAGTTAATCTTAAAAATATCACCAGGGGCTACCACATTAAGGAAGAGATGGTGTGATTTCAGGGCCGCTTATGGGTTCCCTCGAGACCCCTTCGCCTGTAAATCATCTGGGACCATCATGACAGAATCCCTTTGACATCCTGGGAATGCGAAGACTCTAGAGCTGATCCGCCGCACTTATAATTATCACGGGTTAGCTGGCAGGTTGCCAGGTAATGTAAGGAGTGCTTGGTCTGCAACCAAATGAAGCTTAATCATCAGCCACTCGCAGAGTTTCTGGTACCAGCCAAAAGGCGAAGGGTCTTGGACTTCCTTATTAATGAATTTTTTTGTGGAGTTACCATTGTCAGATGACTATGATGACATCTTGGTAGTGCTGGATCATTTTACAAACTTTCATCCACTTTATCCCTTGTAGAACCACTGTACCCATGGCTGAGATGGATAGGATTTCCGTATCTCATTTGTTTGCCCTTAATGGGGTGCCTTAACAGATAATTAGCAATCATGGTCCCCAGTTTACCTCTGTCTTTTGTGAAGATATGGGTAAGATTCTTCAGCTTCTCCCCTGCCATTCTACTGATTATCACCCCAATTAAATGGACAGACTGAACTAGTGAACCAGTGCTTGTAATTGTTCCTGCAGTGTTACACTGCCACGAATTATTTGGATTGAGTTTCCCATCTCCCCATAGCTCAATTTAGTTACACAATGCCCAACTTGCATCAATTGGATGTTCCCCCTTCTTTGACGACTATTGCACAATCCCACCTTTAACATGGAGACCAGTTGTGGATCCAAGGTGGATTCAGTGATGGGCTTTGCAAAAAATATCTTGAAATTATACTAGGGGTGAAAACCAATTTGGATGCGGCCTTGAAAGATTACAAGAAGAATGCTGACGGTAAGTGAAATTTGGTCCAACGGACAAGGAAGGAGATTTCATGATGCTGGATGCTAAAAACATCCCAATCAAGTAACCATTCAAAAAAAGAGACCAAAGAGGATTGGGCCATACCACATTGTCAGAAAGGTGGCCACTCCTCATACCAGCTTATCTTTCTAAATCATTCCAGACCTTCTTTGTCTTTCATGAAAGTAAGATGAAATTGTTTGGGGCCCCACAAGAGACTCCAGAGGCTTATTTCATTGATGGGGCGCCAGAGTGGGAAGTGGAGGCTATTGTAGCCTCACATCATGTAAGAAGAAGTGTCGAGTATTTTATATGCATGAAAGGATTTGATGCAGCAGAGAACAGTTAGGTACTGTCAGTCAAACAGCAAGTTAGAATTAGACCAACCTGCCAGCTCGAGTGCTGAAGCAACCAAGCGGCAGACCAGAATGCTTGAGGCACTGCTGCTGATACAACGGTTATGGAACTAGGAAAAAGTTCTGCCAATAATTGACTATGAGACATAATCACGTATAGACACATAATGAAATACCAATTGAGCATAGCCATAAAACCTATGGGGTTTTGAAATACTGGCGGAAGGGGCGTTTTGTTTTTCAACATAAAAAATTAAAGTTAGGGAAAGGATTTTTTATTGGAGAGAAAAGGGAGAAAATCGACCCACAATTTTCTCAGTACAGCGCAACTGATTAAATAGTGGTCAATTGATACAAGAACAAGCTGGGATCAGGCCCTCAAGTTTGACCTAACCAGCAAATTTTTTGGGAAGGGGGAAGATAGGCTCAATGTGAACTGACATCAAAGGATTTGGTGGCTGAGTTGCTGTCATTTTGACCTCGAACGTCCAAACTGAGGCTCAACTGCATTTTCAGCAGTTGGCGTGACAGCATCTGGCCCAACAAGCAATGGAAATTCCCCAGGGCCATCCCACTTAGGGGCGGTCCCAATTGGTTAGAAACGTGTTCAAGATGCCCAACCCACCCATGCTCAGTCGCTGGGCATTCGTTCAGTCAAAAGAGTCACATCAGATGCAACTTCCAATCTGCCAGATGGGAGCTGCACGTTGGGGATCATCCCCAATGAATTCGAGAAGGAGTTAGTTTTACAATTGCACTGTTGGCTGAGTTAAAACCAACAGTAATTCCGCCTAATAATTTAATCTTGATCCCTTTTGATTATATGGCTTCCAATTGTCTGGCTTAATTTACATCAGTTTTGGACCAATCGACTTTAATTTGGTGATCTTGGTGCAGATTTCCCTGATTTGGCAAACAAGTTTGGCTAAGGTGAGCGTGGGCACCAGGGGAAGAATCCAAAGAGGGAGAGCTGTTACCCAGCACTTTTATCTACCATGTGGGCGAGGTCACCCTGGGTAATGAGGGGTACAGCCACCCTCTTTGGACCCTTTTTACTCAGAAAAGGGAAGATTGCCCAATCCATGCATGTGGACGTTCCTCAGGACTTACATTACCCTTTCCTTTTTCCAAAGCAAGGGCGCCATCACTAGGAAACGCATGAGGGCCACATTCATATGCACTTTGGGCAATTTGATTGACATTACCATCGCGGCTTTTTTGGGGGCCGGTGGGCATTAGGATGGGACTCGTGGAACACCTCAACCAGTTCCATGCAGTTAGCGCAATTGTGAGCTTTAACCTAACTGTTTTTATAAGCTGGATACCCCTTCCATGTAATGAGATATTGAATGGACCACTGAGATTTATGGGACAAAAAGATGTTTTCCACCTAAGCTTCTTCAGCATCTTCTATCACTATTGGTTTAGGTTTATTGAAAGCAATCCCCTTGAATGAGGACAACTGAGACACGTGGAAAACAGGGTGTTTCAGATGAGCTGGGAGAATTAACTGGAAAGAACCATTGCCCAAATCTTCCTCCATCAGGTGGGGACCTGAACGCTTGCTTGCAAAATTCTGGGAAGGTACCTGCATCTGCAGATGGCGAGTATCTAACTAATTTGAGATCCCACCGCTATATTGTGGCCAAGGGAGCCGTTTCTGATCTGAAAACCGTTTATGATTGTTAGCCTTTTTGAGATGCTCCCACACTAAGGTCTGGGTAGACCAAATGTGCTCAACGTGATCTGCTTCAGCAGGAACTTCTGGATGTATATAGGGGCCAACTGAAAAGGAGGGATTATAACCCAACGTCACTTCATAGGGGGAAACCCCTGTAGAAGCGTGAGTACCATTATTATAGGCAAATTGGGCGAAAGGGAGGTCATTGGCCCAGGTATCTTGATTGGCCAACGTGTACCAATGCAAATATTGTTCCAAAATTTGGTTAATTTGCTTGTCTTGTTTATTGGACTGGGGATGGTATGCGATGGAATAGCAGGGGGTGATTTTTAAGATGGTTAAAAGCTCATTATAAAAGTGTGCTGTAAATTGGGGCCCACGGTCACTGATGATCTCCAGCGGGAGCCCAAACATAGAAAACACATGGCGCACAAAGAGATAAGCAGATTCTTTGGACATAATTGGAAAGCACAGGGGATAAAAGGGAAAACTTGGTGAAACGATCAGCCACCACCATCACCACCATAAACATCAGATCAGAGTAGTTTGACAATAAAATCCACGGACACGAATGTCCATGGACCATCCGCCTGTTGCAAAGGGTTAAGGGACCATTTCTTCCGGAGCGATCTGACTTAGCTCAAGCACAAGTAACATAGTTGCGATCCAGGCCAGAACTTCCTTAGTTAACCCCACCCAATTGTAAGTCCGCTTGATCAAATCGATTTATTTCTTATTACCCAGATGGCTGATTGTGGGAGGGTTGTGATGCGCACAAAATACCTCAGCTCTTAAGAGAGGGGTAATCTAAATTTGTGACCTAAAATAAATGATGCCCTCCACCAAGGAATACAGGGAGTGTTTGTGATTTTGGAGGGATAATTGCTCAAATAACTTCATTCCTTTGGGCAGGTCATATGAGCTGCTAAGACCTGTGCAACTAGAAGGGGCGTCAGGAGCAAGGGCGATTGAAGAAACAATGGGAAAACAATTGATAAGATTTGAGCGGCAGGGATCATGGTAACTAGGTCCAATTCCTCTGAGTCTGAGGGACAGTGGGCTGGGTTGCGGCTAAGAAAATTGGGAAGTACATTAAGTGAACCTTTTACAAATTCATATTTAAATATAAAACTGCACAAGTCCTGATAGGTGTGAGCTTGCTGATGTGCCTTTTTCTGGGGTTTACGGAAATACAGAAGAGCTTGGTGATCCATGCACACAGTTAGCTCATTTTGGGCACCCTGTAACAGATACCTCCAATGATTCAACGCCCACGTTACAGCTGCCAACTCCTTATTGTAGATGGCTCACGATTGCTCCACAGAGGAAAATTTTTGGGAAAAATAGGTGACTGGATTTTCCAAGCCATTGTGCTCTTGGAGAAGAACCTCCCCACTGCCATTGAGGAGGCATTGCATGTAACAATATATGGCTTGGCAGGATCTGCACGTTTCAGGACGGGTGGGGATAAAAACACCTCTTTGATTGACTCTAACGCCTGCTGGCATTTGGGCGTCCAATATAAAGGCACATTTTACCCGTGAGGTGGTGGAGCGGAGCAGCTAACTGTGTTAGGTCTGGGGAGACTTTATTAAGGAAAATAATGGTACCCAAGAAACTCCACAAATCTTCTGGGTTTTTGGAGTTGGCCACTAGCGGATGGCATCTAAATTGTTGGGTGGAATTGCATAACCATCTTTTAACACCAGGTTCTGGAGAAAGGTAACTTCCTCCTTATAAAACTCGCATTTCAAAGGCTTGACAAACAGACCCGCCTTGTTCAAAGCATCCACGACCACTTTCAAGTCTTTAGCATGTTGTTTGGGAGTTGTGGAATGAATCAAGATGTCGACAATGTATGTGACCACGCATATAAACTGGAGGTTTCCCAGCACACTATCAATCATCTTTGAAAGGAGGCCGGAGCATTCTTCAGCCTGAAGGGCATTACGCGGAACTGAAAGATACCTCGTTTGGTACAGATTGCAGTAAGCCATTCTTGAACTTCCATTACCCTTATTTGATTAAAGGCATTGATGAGATCAAGCTTGGAGAACACACAAGACTTTACGATTGCTTGACTGATAGTCTGCTTCAAGGGGTAAAGGGTATGGATTGCTCGCTGTAATTTTATTTAGGTGACCATAATCCAAGCAGGGACAAAGAGAACCATCGGCCTTCTTGGCAAAGATAATGGGGGAGGCAATTGGTGACATCTCTTTAAACAACCATCTTTTCTTAAGCATATTGTCTAACTAGGTGTTAAGAGCAGCCTCCTCTTCTGCCGTGTGTGGATACAAAGGGCAGTTGATGTTCACCAACTATACTGTTGTTCAAAATCCTAAGTCAAATTTTATGTGAGGGGGAAGATGGTCTGCCTTCTCAGAATCAAAGATACTCCAATAGCGCATCAATTCTTCAGGAAACAGATGGAAGACCCGAAGGGGAAATGAGGAAGTAATGGAGCTGCGGCCTTGTGTTTTTTTGAGGGTATTAAATAAGGGAAAATCTCCCTCCGTTTGATCATTGACAAAATGACATCATATTTGATTCCAGGTGAACCTAGTCATGTTGCCGGCGCCACCATCCAACCCCCAAGATAACTGAAAACACCAGATTTGGCGTTGCTGAGAACTGGTTGCAAAATTTAAACTGATGCACTGAGAAAAAAACTGGCTGACAGACGAGATATGAGGTCTGGGAGGCTGAAGAAGCAACCATTACTGAAGGACCAAAATCCAGGTCAAGTTTCAATTATTGAGCTAGTTCAACACTCATAAAAGTGCCTGTGGCTCCGTTATCCACTAAAGCCTCAAATGAAACGTGATGGCACCCAACAAAAACTTTCATGGGCAATAAGAAGTAAGTGAAGTTCTCTTTAATGGCAGCTGAAGTTGAATCCAACAATATAGAAGAGATGGTGGTAGGGTCAGGGGAAACCACTAGGTTTGTCATGGGCACAATAGCCGCAGCAACCTTGGGATGTGGATTGGACATTATAGGTGGAACTAGGCTAACATGTACAGAGTAAAATCTTTTACAACCTGGTTCAGCTGAAAAGAAGGGGCCATTGCTTCACCAATATCTGAGACAGGCGTAAATGGTTTGGAAAAATGGTTCATCAATTATGTCAGGCAAATAGCAAGTTAGAATTAGACTGGCCTTCCAGCTTGAGCGCTGAAGCAACCAAACGGCAGACCAGAATGCCTGAGGCACTGCTGCTTATATGACGGTTATGGAACTAGGAAGGAGTTTTGTTATTAATTGCCTATGAGTCATAATCGCATATAAACATATAATGAAATACCAGATGAGCACGGCCATAAAACCCAAGGGGTTTTGGAATTCCAGCGTAAGGGGCAGTTTTTTTTCAACATAAAAACTAAAGTTGAGTAAAGAATTTTTTTGGAAAGAAAAGGAGAAAATTGACCATCAAATTTCTCAGTGCGATGAAACTGATTAAATAGTGGTCAATTGATACAAAAACAAGCTGGGACTGGACCCTCAAGTTTGACCTAACTGGAGAATTTTTGGGGAAGGGGGCAGATAAGCTCATTGGGAACTGACATCAAAGGATTTGGTGGCAGGCCAAGTCGCTGTCAGTTCAACCTTGAACATCCAAACCGAGGCTTGACTGCGTTTCTGGTATTTGGTGCAATGGCATCTGGCCCAACGAGCAACGGGAATTCCCCAGAGCCACCCCATGTAGGGGTGGTCCCAATTGATTGGATACGGTTCAGGATGCCCAACCCACCCATGCCCAGTTGCTGGGACGTTTGTTCAGTCAAAAGAGTCACGTCAGCTGCAACTCCTAATTTGTCAGATGGGAGCTGCACGTCAGGGATCATCCCTGATGATTTTGAAAGGGGGTTAGTTTCAACAATTGCACTGTTAGCCAAATCAAAACTGTCAGTGATTCTGCCCGATACTTCAACCTTGGTCCCTTTTTGATTATGTAGTTTCCAAACATTGGGCTTGATTTCCATTGGATCTGGACCAATCAACTTCAATTCAGTGATCTCGGCGCAGATTTCCCTGTTTTGGAAGACAAGTTTGTCCGAGGTCAGCGTGGGCACCAGGGAGGAATCTGAAGAGGGAGAGCTGTTACCCAGTGCTCATCTACCACGTGGGCGAGGTCATCCTAAGTAACAAGGGATACAGCCACCCTCTTGGACCCTTTTTACTTGGAAACGGGAAGATTGCCCGATCCTCACACAGGGAACGTTCCCTGGGACTTACAGGTACCAGTGCATGACTGCACCCATGCCCAAGATCTTATTGAAGCCTTCCACTAGCGTTTCCCTGAGGCTACAGGATCCAAGTCAAAGCAAGCCATTGCTATGAAGCTGGCCCTGTCCCACAAGATCTTTTCTTTAACAAAATACCCTGGAAAGCTGGTGGAGCCCCAAAAAAACGAGAGGATAATATTGTGGTTACATGACATAATTGTGGGAACAAACTGTAAAGACAAGCATGACGCCAGGAGGCCAGAATTACTCAAACTGCAAGGCCTACTTGACTTGAAAAATACCTTGGACCAATGCTGGGTGCAGGCAAGATATGCTCAGGTTGGTCAAGGGAATGTGTGTGATGCTCAGCCCTGCATTACAGTAAGGCATTAAAACGCTCCAGCTATCTTATTGATGACAGTTCAATTCAGTTGCTCAGAGAACTGGGTTTTGAAACCTGTTTTATTTTCAATAATGCTAAATTGGGATAGCTTTAGCTGCAATAAATAACTCAAGTTTGGTCAATCTCTAGATACAGTACCCTGGTTGATGGTAGATGGTCTTATTGGTTTGCTTAGGCTTAGCACCATTTCCACTGATTGAAGACTCGCTTCCCATTGTTTAGAGTATGTTTCACAAGACCAACTTTACTTGTTGTTGGACTGTAAGTCCTGTGGAACGTCCTCTGGCCATTGATCGAACCATTTTCCATTCCAAAGTAAGAAGACACTGAAGAGGATGGCAGTACTTCTTGTTACTCAGGGCGATCTCACTCACATAGTAGACAAGCGCTGGGTAACAGCTCTTCCTCTTCGGATCCCACCCCCAGTACCAACACTTACCTTGGCAGAACTGTTATGGGGAATCAGCAAAATCTGCACCAAGATTTTCAAATTGAAATCAATCAAATCTAATTTGAGTGATAATCTGTCCAATTCTCAGATCTCAAATGGCCAGAAAAGCATGAAGACTGAGTTATTAGCCGGAACACCCAATGGTTCCAATTTGATTAATGGGTCAATCAAACACATCACCTCCCTACCAATGTCATCAAGGATCGTCCTCAAAGGGCAGGCTATAGCATTAGATGCCATCGACAAGGGTTTGAAGTCCCCTGTTGACAATTCAGGTGTTGCAGCTGATATGATGCCACTGACTGAACAAACAACCCAGCGACTGAGTTCAGGCAGGTTGGGCATCCTGAACCCGTTCCTAACCAAATGGACCCATCCCTATGTGGGGTGGCCTTGGGGGATTCCCATCACTCATTGGGCCAAACACCATTACACCAACCATTGGAAACATAGCTAAGCCTCAGTTTGGACGTTCAAGGTCAAACTGACAGCAACTTGGCCCGCCACCAAATTTTTTGATGTCAGTTCTTAAGGAAAAAACCTGCCCATTCCTAAATAATTTACTGGCTAGGTCAAAATTGAGGGTCCAATCCCAGCTTATCACTACCCCAATCGACCACTTATTAATCAGTTTCATAGCACTGAGAAAATTGTTGGTTGATTTTCTTCCTTTCCCTACAATAAAATTTTTTCCAAACAACCAAAAAAATTTCTATTGTATTACTCCTTCTGACCGCATCCCTGATGGCGTTTCCCTTGTGGCCTGTTGGTCCATATACCAGATGGGCTCTACCAGTACTTATGGTCACTATGGCTCCCTCCGTCGTCAATTGGATTCAGAAGATCCAATATTTTTAGCTCTACAACCCCGTTATCATGAACTTCTGGCAACAGTACATGGGAAACTTGTGGCCTTATGTCCACCAATTGCAAGAGAGAATCCGTCTCCTTGCCTCCCTCAGTTGAAATGACCCATATGCTGAGGAACTTATCAAAACTATCCTGTGATCCCACCCCCTGCAGCAAGGCCCCTGGGTCAGGAGTGGGCTCATTGTGGTTTGTTGTCAGGATCATACTCACTGTTGGGTTACGCCAACAATTTGTCATTTTGCAATGCCCATCTCCATATCAAGTCATTTGGTCGGCAATGCCTCTGGCATTCTGGCTTGTTTTTTGGGTGCTTACGCATCTTGACTGGCAGGTCAGTTTAAACTTCTTCTGCCATTTCCATGAAATGGACTTTATCAGATAAAATTTACCATTAGGTTTACATTTTCTATGTAAATTTATTTAGTCCAGTTTGCTGACCTCCAAGAGGTCCAAATTAACCTGATTTGTGCTGTCCTTGCATGGGTCCTTCTGTGCACTGTCCTTTTGGGTGTTGCTTTGTATACCCTTAACTCATCGGAGTGTTTTTAGCAGTGAGTTGGTCACTTGCCAACCACCTCTACTGGAACTGGAGCGTTACAGATACGCTCCTTAAAGTGTCTGCACATTCAAAATGGCAGGCTAGTCATAGTTTTATTAGCCGCATCCATGACAGACACTTCTGCAGCGTAGAAGTCTAGTTAAATACAATATAATCAATGCATCCTTGATGAAGTTAGTAACATGAAATGACTCCTCCTGCCACTAAGATACCTTCTATTGAAAAGAGGTCTTCTGTTCTGAAATTTATGTGGATGGAGTGGCGCACCATTAAATTGGCAGAGATTGGGTAAATTTATAGTATAATTAATTGAATTGCATAAAAAGAAGGTATAAGTCAGTTAGAACTCTTTCTGCTAAGCATCACTTTTTGAAAATCAATTCAGCCTTGAAATTTAGCTCCACTAAAGAGATTTACAAAAACTATTAGCAAATATTGCGTGAAACCCCGCAAAGAACCCGTGGGCTCAGCCAAACGAGCCAGCACCACCCCAAATGAAGCAACCCTCGGTTACCCACCTCATGGTCAACCAGAATCACCCGCTCTCAAGCAGCGGCTGTGAAAGCAGGCACCACCCCCAAACCTGGAGCTACTTCAACTAGCACCAGTTCACCTGATCGCACTTCTGCAACCTGCACGCCCAACAGCTCTGTGTGCGCTGCCTCCCACCAACCCGCTGGGCCCCCTCCAACCAAGGAGGCCATTAATCACGCTGATTTAATGGCGTCTGCTCAGTTGAATGCAACTCAGCCCATCCAGGCATTCACCTCCCCCATTGTGTCAGCTAATTCAGCCCCATCTATTATTGCTGATGCCTTGTTTCTGGCTCCCCCCATGAGGGGCGATACCCAGCTACCTGGCCCCCAAAACTCAGATGTAAGGTTGGATTAGCCGCAAATTCTGGTTCACTAAGCACCAAATTGGGACAATCTACTCTTTCCAATGGGGATTCAAATGGTTCGGATTTAGGAACTTCACACCAGTTCCAATCTCACCCGTCCCATTTAAACCCCGTAATTGGCACTTCTCAAGTCGGAACTTTATCTCCATATGCTGAAAATGACCAATTCACCAATCAGCCAGTGAGTTTTGCCCACAAAATCACAGCATATACTCGGGCTGAATTTACCCAAATATATTGGGATGGTGATGAAATCTCGCCCTCCTCCCAATTGGCTGGAGTTAATTCCAATCTGGATGGGCCTCCCCAATTTAGCGAGGCCCAAAAATCACCTGGCCCCCAAACCCTCGGATGTAAGGTTGGATTAGCCGCACATTCTGGCTCACTAAGCACCAAATTGGGACAATCTACTCTTCCCAATGGGGATTCAAATGGTTCGGATTTTGGAACTTCACACCAGTTCCAATCTCACCCATCCCATTTAAACCCCGTAATCGGCACTTCTCAAGTTGGCACTTTATCTCCATATGCTGAAAACGACCATTTTACCAATCATCCAGTAAGTTTTGCCCACGAAATCACAGCAAATACTCGGGCTGAATTTACCCATATAGATTGGGATGGTGATGAAACATCGCCCTCCTCCCAATTGGCTGGAGTTAATTCCAATCTGGATGGGCCTCCCCAATTTAGCGAGGCTCAACAATCCGCCCCTCAATTCAATATGACGCCAGCAACTGCTGTAATATTCCAGCAACAGGGGAACTCCGCAAACTTGTCCAAACCACCAGCTCACACTCAACCTGCGATTGCAGCCCAAAGCAAACACAACGTACCAAAGGAGCCACTGGGGCATGGCAAAACCTCTGGCACCAACGCTACTCAAAGCTGATCCCTGTGAAGTGGCTTTTATCGCTGATGTTAAGAAGAAGTGGGCTGAAACTAGAGCGCAAAAAGCTCTACCTTGGTCAACCCTCTCCCATGTGATTCACCTTTATTATAAGCATGACCCTGTTGAATTCTATACAGAGGATTACTTCTCATACTTTGCAGCGATCGCGGAGACATTCCCAATTAACACCACCATCCATGAATCAGTGGAGGGCCACTACATCGATGTGGGCTTCACTGAAGCTGCCCTTGCTGCTCATGCTGCCACCCTCCAGGTCATTATTCCGTGTGAATCTCTTCGCATCTCCTGCACACGCTCTCACCTGGAGAAAATTTCATGGGTTACTTTTTCCAACCTACCAACGACTGTTGATTCTGAGTCTCTTAAACTGGCGCTCCATCGTGGTTTAATGGAGTTTGGGTCTGTTCTTTCAGTGGACTTTAGCATCCCCTCTTACTATGCTCCCACTCAAAGAGCTTGCACTGCTAGGGCGTCGTTCATCCCCTCCCCCACTGTATCCCGCAACATTGAGGTTATTCCTCGTGTGGCGGTAGTTGGGGCATGCCCTAAGATCTTTTTTGTCAACCCTGATCATGCGCGCCCCCCGGTGTTCATGGTGTAATGCCCTTGGACACCTGTATAGTGGCTGCACAGCTCAAAAACAAGTCCTCTTAGCCACCACCCAGGGGCCTAAACCAGGCCAAAAATGATCCCACGTTGCCGCAGCAGCAATTCCACAACCCACACAATGGGTTCCTGTTCAAGACCTGTCCCCTGAGGCCTTACGCCTAGCAGTTGAAACAGTTAACCCCACTATTGGTACGGGGTACCTTCGCGCTCATGCCCCCTTCCAGTGGGCACCCCCTCTTCAATCTCCCAGAGTCAACTCCCTCTCTCACCAAGCGCAAGGCATCTCCCACAGGGCGCCCCTCGTCAGCCACCCCCACTCAGGGCTCCGCGGCACCCCCACCAACCTCCACCAGCGATTTATCGCATCAATCCTCAGCTCCCAATGAAGCTATGCTCACCAGCATGGACTGGCAACTCGCGGCCTGCGGTAGAAGTGCCACCTCAAAGAGTCCTACCCCAACCCCACAGTCCATTTCACGCGGATCCTTTGCAGTGTTGGAGGAAGTGAATATGGACTCAGACTCATCAAATGGGGACACCGCGGAGGTCACCATTGAGCACCCTCAGGTCCTTCCCCTGCAACGGAGCGGGGGCAGCATCCTAGGCTGGCTTACTGGGTCCTCCGCCCCCCCACCCTCTCCTTCCCCTCAGAACCCTCGACGCTCCTCAAGGATTGCAGCTTTTAGTCAAGCTAAAGGACTCAAAACTAGCCGCCTCACAGCAGCAGGTTTAAGCGCTGGCAACTCCCCAGGACATGGAGGGGAACAGCTGTGAGTCCCCACGGCAGCACCCTGGCCCTGCAATCCATCAACGTGAATGGGTTGTGGGACTTTAAGCGGAGAGCCCGCCTCCTCCGCAACTTCAGGTCAGCACAAATTGACATTGCTGCTGTCCAGGAGCCCCATATCCTCCCCCATGAACAATCTGCATGGAATAAACAGTTTGTAAGCAACTCCTTCTGGACAAACCATGCCGCCCTTATTGTTTTGAATCCCCGGGTTAAAACCCATTCTTTTTCACAATATCTAGGTGGCCGCCTCATACTGGCAAAACTCACCACTCCTGACTTCTCCTTCTTCGCTGCAAGAATCTACCTGCCTAATGCAGGTCAGGAGCAAAACCGGCTCTTGGAAGAGCTCATCCAACTCAATCTCCCACGGAATACAGTCCTCTTGGGAGATTTCAACACAACCATAAGTCGCGTCCGTGACTCTTACCCCCTGCAGCAAAGGAACGCCCTGGATCAAGTCGCCTCCAGGATTTCCTTCGCCTGAGTGGCTTTATAGATGCGCTTCCACCCTCCGCGTCTGGCCTAGGTTTCATGACTAGGATCCAGTATGCTGGAGGAGCTTTCCAGTCAGCGTCAAGAATAAATATGGCACTGATTGGCCCCCTGCTAATTGGCCGCGTCTCCTCTCCTATCTCTCGTGACAACCATCTGAGTGATCACAGGTCACTCACCGTTGTCCTCACCGCCACGCTTAGACCGTCACGTAGGTTCTGGCCTAGGGTTGCCCCAGCTCTTCTCAACAACCCCTTCACTAAGGAGAAGCTTTCTATGACCATCCGGGAGACTCTCACCTCCCCCCACCCCACCTGCTTGACCACAAGGCTATATGGGCGGTGACCAAGGAGGGCATCACCCGCGTTTCTTACAACTGTGCCAAAGCCCAGATGACTCCAGCTCGCGCCAGAGTCAAAAGGGCGGAAGCCAGAATCAGACATCTGGAGCGAAACTGCCAGCCTTCGCCCTCTCCAAGATGGTAGGAAGACTGGGAAGCGGCGCAGGAAGCACTCCGCTTGAAGCTCACACTGCAGGAAGAATGGGAAGCAAAATTTACAACATCTCGCTACTATGCTCAATGGGAACGCCCCACCTGCTTCTTCTTTCAGAAACAGAAAGCCCGGTCAACAGTGCAGGATATTACTGCACTGAAGATTGGCACTACAGCCACTTCGGATAAGGAGGAAATCACGCAGGAACTACACCGCTTCTACTCCAGCCTCTTCCATGCCACCCAGGTGGACCCGTCAGACATCCAAGTCTTCCTGTGGCGGGCTCCAGAGCCACCCATTGACCCACAGGCTGATGAGGCTCTATTGGCGCCTATTTCCATCCAGGAGGTGATGGAAACCCTTCTGAGATCCCCACGGCTTAAAGCCCCAGGACCAGATGGAATACCCTTTGAGGTGTACCTTCTGGAACCTACGGTGATAGCCTGAACCCTCCGCGACCTCTTCGCTGCACTCTTGGTGAATGGCGAGGTCCTCCCCAACTCCAGAGGCTCAATCACGACCCTCATTCACAAGAAGTCAGACCGTGAGAACCTGGCGAACTGGCGCCCCATAGCATTGATCAACACAGACCACAAGCTCTTTACGAAGCTTTTGGCCAACCGCATCACAAAAGGGTGTCACCTCGCCTCTCCCCATCCCAGCGCGGTTTTATTCCAGGGAGGTCGTTATGGGACAACTATAATGACCTTCACTTGACTTTGACTGCTAACTCTCGTAAGGTGAGTGGCTTTCTGGCTCTCCTGGATATGGAAAAAGCATATGATTGGGTGGCCTGGAAGTATATTGATGCTTCCCTGGCCCGCTTCCATCTCCCCCTCGCAGCTGGGCGCTGGATATCAGCGCTCTATGACCAGTTCCAATCCATAGTCCTGGCACCAATGGGTTTTACAGTGGCAGTACCAGTTGGACAAGGTCTCCGGCAAGGGGACCCCCTGAGCCCTATCCTTTTTAACATCATCCTCGACCCCCTCTTGGCATCATTACAGGACAAGCTAACAGGGATTCTGGTCCCAGGTAAAGCCCCCACCCGCACCATGGCATTTGCAGATGACACCGCCATTACATTTGGCTGCCCTGGGGATGTTGCCCTCGCTGCTGTGACAATTGAGAGGTACACCAAGGCGTCCAACGCCATGGTCAACACCTCCAAGACAACAGTTGTACAGGTCGGCTCCCCCACCTTCCCCCCACCATTTGGTATTAAACCTGTGCGCGGTACCTTCCATCACCTGGGCGTTCTCACCAACCAACAAGCAGTTGCGCTAAAAGACAATAAGGACTTGCTCCTCGCAGCAGTTAACTCCAGGATTGCCAGCTGGAACTGGTGGCACATCACCCCCCAGGTTTGAGCTCTGATGGTCAATGTGTTCCTCCTCTCCAAAGTCTGGTTCCTAGCGCACGTCTGCCCATTCACAGATGCCTTTTATACGCGGCTCAAAATACTCCTCCGGTGTTGGATCTGGGGCTCAAACCATCCACCAATGGCCCTCTCAACCATTGCCTGACCCTGCAATGAAGGGGGCCTAGGGCTTCTGGACACGCGATCCCACGCCACCACAATCTTCCTGAAATTCCTATGGCCGATTGTCTAATGGGACGCGACCCCCATGCCCCAATGGGCGCCCGCCCTCCGCCAGTCAGTGTCAACAGCTCTGGGTCTTCCTAGAGCATCTCTGACCTCATTAGGGGAGTGGCTCACAAACCACCCAGGCCATCTCCTGAAACCATCCTCATCCCCCTACTGGAACCAGGCTCTCCTTGCCCTGAAACGAGTATGCGCGCGGATCCACCATGCCTTCCCATACAGAAGGGAAGGCCCTGTCCTCAGCCCCCATCTCCATGCAATTGTGCACAATGCACAAGTTGTCACAACTCGCCTCAACCCCCAAGATCGTCCTCCCATCCACCCAAGACTCCTTGAGCTCCTCCCTCCCTCTTTGAGATTTGACCTTAAGGAATTGTGGAAGGACGTCTATCACCCCATCCTGTCATCAAAGGTGTCCAACACCTTATGGAGGGTGCTCCACTGTTCATACAGGACAGGGGACTGGACTTGCCATACCTTCCAGCACTGAAGCTGCACCCGCTGTGCGGAGCCTATTGACTCCCACTTCCATCATTTTTTCACCTGTCCAGGTGTCGCCGCATTTTGGCCAAAGGCCCGCGCGCTCCTCCATGCTCAGCCCTGGTCTGGACACCCTGTGCAAGACCTCATGTTTGAGCAGACATTGCCTGGTTGCCACCGACCCCTCCGTGTCCTCGCCTATGCCACAGCCATCTGGACCATCCATAACTCCTTCCTTTGTGCTGCCTTTGACCAGCAGGTGTGGACCCTTCCACACATGATTACCCACTTTCAGGTACACTTTGAGATGGCCCTGAAGGTCTGCACTATGTCACCAACCCTCCCCCGCTTAGTTGTCACTGCAGCACGGCTCTGGCGCGCAAAACCCCTCCCTTTCTCGATGCCTCCTACCTCCTCTGCCTTGCCTCAGGCTCTTAGGAGCCCAGGCATAATTCAATAAAATCAATGAATCCCCCTCGGGTTGGGACCATCTAGTACTAAAAAAAGGTATAAGTCAGTTAGTTACTTCTTCATTATCTTTCATTGTGCCCTTTGAACACCAACAATTCCTGATGCATATTCTTGTTTTCAGGGGTATTAGCATGGTCAATAGGCGGGCCTTCTCTAGCCACAGCAGTGTACAGGCATAGGTTTTTGTTATAGGTATTTATAGCCTTTTTTTAAAAATGCGGTTATCTTATTGATAATTAGGCGATTTGAAACAATGATTAACAAATAATTGATATTAACAAAAGAAAGATATAACATCACTGTATACTTAGAAAGATTAAGGTATAATAACGTCAACTACATAACATTATGAACTAAATTCATCAAATTAAGTGTTGCTGAGTCATTTTTCAAAAAAGTATAATTATATGCTTGATATTAAGGTTTATGCTAGAATTGAAAGTACTATCCTTTATCTTATGACACCCTGATATAAAAATAATTAAATTAAGTCTAAGGAAATAAAAGCCATAAAAATTGCTCTTAAAAATGAAGAGCACCAAAACTGAAATGGTGCGTCAAGGGTTTAGATTAAACTGATAATCATGAGAAGAAATAGCATTGGATACATTAAATTCATTTTAAATCATTATAACAAAAACAATTTTGTTATTTAAACAGATAAATCTTTAAAAATTGGATCATATCATAATACAATTTGAAAAAGGAACAATTATAGTCATAAAGAGTACTTTTTTATATAAAGCTTAGTATCATATCAGTAATCAATACACTATTTCACATTCTAGTAGACTGAGAGAAGAGGTTAAAAAGAAGTTAAAATTTCATATACTAAGGGTTTTCTATGAGTTAATCTTAAAAGTACCATAATTAACCTTCTTATACTTTAACAAAAAATTATGATATACATAGGTGGTTGTCTTATTGAGGTGATCCCTGCTACACTCTGTTGCATGTTTTGTTCAAAAAAGTTCAAAACCAGTACTGGCTAAAAAAACTAAGTTTTTTATATTTGTCATAAGGTTGACCCGCCTCATTTACTTTAATTAAAAGTATGATATAAAGTTTGAGAATGGATATCAAATTATGATTTATAAAGATAAAGATCCTTATCTTTATTTTTATATGAGTGCACATAGATATAATTTAGATCATTTCTCTAATAATAATCATAGATCTATCATAGAAGTATATGCTTTATGGTAGAGAATTTTGAACTTACTTCAAGGCTAACATAGCATAAACTTCATTCATTAGTAGAGCATTTGCATCACTTCCTTATAAGCTAATAGGTACATAACCATGTTGAAGTTTACCATAAACCTAACTAGAAAAGTTTTTTGACATCAGAGGTAAATTTTAGTGGACCTGTAGGAAAATTCTTGGGGGCCTTCAATGAACACATTGCAAGTGACATACATATAGTTATTTGTAAGGCTTCAGACACTAGATAGCAAGCTGGACAGGATTGTACATCCCTTTTAGAATAAAATAGGGTTCTTATCCAAAGGCTTTCCTATTTACACAACTAACTGATTTGAGGCATAACCTTGATGGGAGATGGGTAGTGGCAGCCCCTCACTGTCTAGTTTCTCCCACCTCAAAGTCCCATCCCATGCCCAATGCTATCATCGTTTGTTAATCTTTAGAAAAATTAGGTTAAAAAATCCAACAACACTGCTGCTAATTTATTAGTTTTTAATAGGTAAGGCTGTTGGTACAAAAACCTCTCCTATGTATAAAGCTCCAAGAGGCGCCATATCCATTAAAGTAAACATGTCACCTGGGATAAGTTCAGGTGAAAATTCTTTACAAACAATTTTTTCAAGGCCAAAGGTTAAAAAAAAGTGCGCCAAAAATGGTCAATAGTATCAACAGTTCTGATGAAAATAGAAGTGATGCGGTTCATTTAACCTTTAGCCATATAATTGATTTGAGAAAATGACCTAATTGAGAATAGTGCAAGTGGTATTCCAAGCCCTGTGAACCCATGAGCCCATGCATCTGACCCTTCTCCATTGTATAATACCCATTGAACTTCATGTGATTGCTGTGGGGTTATTTGTTCATTTTATATTATTTTAAAACTAATATTCCAAATTTCTTTTTATCTACAAAAACTTATTTAATTCACAGTTTTAACTTCTTAGAGCTTCCCATCAGGCTAATTGTGGGCTTTAATTCCTGTATGACAGTTATATCAATAGCAGTATCACTGGTCATGACTATCCTTATTGCCCCAGGTTTTGGAGTGCAAGAGGTGCAGGAGGCTGCTCATATAACTACAAACATCTAATATAAGAAATCCCTTGTTAGTGTCAGTGAGATGTTATTGCAGTCTGAAATAACGCTGATGGTTTTAATGAATAATGTAAGTCTTAAGACAGCGCCCCTACAGCTGGATTGGGAGGTATTCTCTTTTTGAAAAAAGGAACTGGCAACCTCCAGCCCTCTTGCTCCACTCTGAGGGGGACCTCACTCATACTGTAGAAGAGCGTTGAGTCTGCGCCCTTCCAGCAAAGGGGGTAAGGTTGCCAAGTCCTGCACCACCCCCTGCTCCCAAGTCAGACTAACCTCAAGAAATTTTCTCTCGTGTGTTTAGAGATTTCTTAACTCTGGGAGCAGGGACACTGGGCCCAGGCCATTTAACCACCACGCCCAACTAGCCCCAAATTGCCGCCAGCCAAGTTATACCTGCCACCAACTCCAATATCACCCTCTCAAAGCGCCCCTCCTCCAAAGTGGCCATTAATGCAGATTTAGCTGTCAAAGTGAGGGAACAATAAGTACAAGCCTCAACAGCCCTTCTAGCCTCACCTCGCCCAACTGCCACCAACCCCAAACTGCAGCCAGTCAAATTGATTAGCTGCAGTTTAGGGGCCCACCTCAGAAGCCTGTCCTCAGCGCCAATACTCACTTTTTTGTGGCCTCAGATCCATTTCAGCCTCAACCCTGTTGTTTTTCAAAAGTCAGGCCTCTATTCCAACCTGTTTCCAATTATTTGGGCAGCTTGACTCAAAATCAAATCTAAAGTCGCTTGACTTTAATTTTCCAATATAATTACTCTTAAATTATATCTGGAACTAAACACCAATAATTTCCAATTAAGAAGGCATTTAACCCTAATTTGTGTTTAGGGAAATATAATTTCATTGTTCCAAAAATATAAAGAGGGGTTTCCAGCTCATGGGGAAAGTGCTAATTTAATTCCAAGCTCGCTAAAAAAACCAATATTATTTCCAACCAAGGTTTAAAATTTCATTCTCTACCTGCTTATTTAAAATCATCTTCTAACTTGGGCTCCCCTAATTTGTCATCCCCTCCTGACAGCCTACAGATTTCCTCCTGTGTCCAAGCACTATCCCTTTTTGCAGCTTTGTAGCAACCGCTACTTGGGGTTATCAAGCTTTCCACACTGGGCAGACTACCCTCCTTCCTGGAGTTTCTACTCTATCATTGACACTATCAAAAGGCTCACAACTGCTAATACCTGAGACGTTGTCAACCTTCTAGCCCCTTTTTCCACCTGTGACTGCCCAGGTTAGACCTGTGGTTACCCGTGCAACTACTTTTAGTATGTTTGTGGGGCATTTGGTATGTTTTTAGTGTAATTCCCTCACCTTTTATCTAGATCCTCAATTGAAAAAGTATTTGAATGGCTATGCCTCTGGAATTATGGGTGCTTTTTGATTCTTTGAGAACCTGAGTCTGCAGCCTGTTCTGACTTCTCTTAGCTATTTCACTGATAAATATGGTTAGGAAGGAGAGGAATTGGTACATATCCCAGGTAAGTGTCAAGCAGCAAGTATAAGGCAGATTGAATGGAAGTGTTATTAATTTCTAAGATTTTGAGTACTCAGAAATGCTCCAGCGTTCAGCTAAAACAGTCGGACTCATGCTTATTACACACCAACTGTCACCCACAAGGAAGTTAACAGCCAATGGCTACACTCCTGGATGGTAATGGTGCCATCCTTGGCATAACCCTTGACATTTGGTCCATGTTCATTGATCAGTGCTTTCCTCACCTCTACTCCAGTAGATCTTTCGCCCATATTATCAAAATGGTGATGCCTTGTGGATTTTGGTTCCTATCATGTGTAGCTGAATACCCATGATGGAATGCAGATATTCAATGGCACATCAAATGTCTGACAATATCATTATTTAAAAGTAAGCCTTTGAGGTTAAATGAGGTAACCTTAATTTCAATTAAATTTTAGTATATAGTATCAATAAAATACTCATAAGGTAATTGACTTCATTAAAAGACAAACTAAAAAAATAATTGATATTTAAAGACTTTTTGAATAAAAACACTTTTGCTTTAATATATGTTCAAGAATATTAGTTATGTAACAAAAAAATCTACATATGTTTAGTAATTTATATGACCTTACCTTCAAAAACATTCATTGTATATATATAACTCTAATAGCATAGACTGGAATTCTGTAATGATAGTGTCAAAATAAGTTTATACTGGCTTGACAGTCTGGAAGCTGAAGCACCCAAATGTCGAGCCCAAATGCCAGAGGCACTGCTGCTTAATGATATTTATTTGATCTGGGAGAAATTTTGACAGCAATCGCCAAGAGATCATAAGTGTGAAAATAAACCCTGAACAAACCAGGAAATCATGGCCCCAGAGCTCACAGGTTTTGGAGCTTGGAAAAATTAGGTTGTGATGGGTGGTTTAAATTTCATCATGATAAAGATATAGATTTTTATGAAAACAGGATTTTTATTGGATTTAAAAATGAAAATCAACCATCAATTTCCTCGGTGTGTCATAAATGTTGTAATAGGCGATTGATTTGGGGAATAGCTTATAAAGACTTAGTATTTGGCCCTCAAGATTTGATCTAACCTGGCGAACTTTGAGAGAGGGGGTAAAACTAATTCAAGTTGAACTGACTTCAATATTGTTGGTAGTAGGCCGAGTTGCTGTCAGCTCAACCTCAGATGCCAAATTCTGCAGTTTCACCATGTTTCTGACAGTTATAGTGATGGCGCCTTGCCTGATGGGCAACAGGAACCTATCAAGGCCACCCCACATAGGTGCAATCAAAGAGGTCAGGAACGTGTTCAGGATACCCAGCCCACCCACACCGAACTTTGGTGTCCATTTGGATGAACAAGATACTATGAAAAACAATACTAATTCTTGAAGGGAGGATTCTGGGCTAGCTGCAACATTCAACAATGGAGGTACATGCCCATCGGGCTTTGTACCTAATGTTTTCAAAGGGAGTTTCAAATCAGCAACACCATTTCCCAATGACCCAATGCCATTGGCAAGTTTAACCGAGGATTTGTCATTGGACACATTTTTATTAAGAGGTACATGCCTGTAGGGCTTTCTCCCCAATGTTTTTGAAGCAGGTTTCAAACCGATGACAACATTTACCAATGGACAATGCCATTGGCGAGTTTTGCCAAGAATGCTAAGCTTGGTTTCTCATTTACTGAATGTGTGATCCCGTCAGGCTTTGTTACCAAGGGTTTAAGGCTTCTGGGCCTAATTTTGAGGGCTCAGTGCCATCAACGTCATAAGAACCTTTCAGCCCATGGGAGTTGCGGCTTGCAATTATTTCAGTGCATATTTCCTCAATTTGCTGAACTAATTCAGTGGAGGCAATTGTGGGTAAAGGTGGTGGATCTTTAAGAGGATGGATGTTACCCATCGCTCATCTATCACATAGGCGAAATTGCCCTGTGAGACAAGAGTGACAGCTGCCTTTTTAGGCCCCTTTTTTGTTGGGGATGGAAACACCACCTGGTCCAGGCAGAGGAGACGCTCCCCTGGAATTACATTACCTTCCCTTTTGCAAAAGTGGTGCGCCACCACCAGGGAACTGTGTGAGAGCCACATTTTTGTGGGCCTTGGGCAACTTAATTGCCATTAAAGTAGCAATCTATGGGAGGACGGGGAGCTTTGAGGTGGAAGTCCTGGAAAGCTTTAACCAATTTTGGGAAATTTGCTAATGTGGGCCTTAACCCAACTGTTCTTGTAGGATGGATAGCCTTTCCACATGATGAGGTATTAAACATATCGCCAAGATTTGCGGGAAGCCAGAATGCCCTCCAATTTAGCTTCCTCCACACCCTTGATCACAACTGACTCTGGTTCTGAGGGGATTGCCCCTTGAACGGGGACAGTTGGGACACATGGAATACTGGGTGTTGCTTCCAGTGAGGTGGTAATTTCAGACTGAAAGATCCATTACCCAAATCTTCCTCCACCAAGTGGGGACCCAAGCATTTGCTTACAAACTTACGCAATGACCTGCACCCACGAATGTCATGTGTCAAGCATGACATATGAACCCACCTTAATGTTGTGATCCAGGAGCTGCTTTCAATCTGCAACCATTTGTAGTCACTTATAGCCTTAGTTAGATGCTCCTGAACTAAAGACTGCATTGTCTGGATATGTTGGGTATGGTTGGCGGCGGCTGGCACCTCTAGGCAAAGGTAAGGGCACACTGAAAATGAGGGGTTGTACCCCAAGTTCACTTTTTATGGGGAAAATCCAGTGGAGGCATGCATTCCGTTACTATATATAAAATGAGCGAAGGAAAGGTCATCAGCCCAGGTATCCTGAGAGACTGCAGCGTAGCACCACAGGTACTGTTCCAGGATCTGATTAACCCATTCATTTTCTCCATTGTACTGGGGATATTACATGGTGGAACTTTAACGGGCAGGTTCACACCAAAAAGCTACAAATGAATTGGAAAGTAAGTGCCAAGTTACTGACCATACTAGGGACAGGCCAGATGAAGCCCATCCCCAAACCCTTCCACGATGCTTTGTCATTGCCACGTATTCCTGCACCACTGTTCCCATGACGCTGCACATCAACACCAGGGTCTGGGACCAGGAAAGGGCCAAGAACGATGCCAACGCCACTCCTAGTTCACTAGTTGAGCTCATAATTCCTATCCAATACTTTATAATTTTTTAATAAAATAAATACCTTTTTAATAGCAAGCAATCGTTTTTATTTAATTTCTGTTATTTTGTAGAAGATGCAACTGACCCTTCAGGGCCACAACATCCTCCAATAAATAGTGCTTCACAAGTATTAAATAAACTCCATCCTATGCTAGGCTCTCTCAAACACCATCCAGCACATCACTTGTGAAGGCTCCACATCCCACTGGATCATCATCCATGCCGTGCATAAGCCTGACGTCATTTCACGGATGCATTTTGGGTTTGGGATGTCAAATTTCACTAGCTCCGAATTCTCTAAGTTCAAGGCTCTTTGGATTAAAGCAACATTTGGATTGAACGCCACACAATCTGAAGCAATTTACGGATCAGGTGCCTCCTGATCCATTACAGGAACAGCAGGGCGTAATCTTCAAAATCGCCAGGAGCTCATTCCAAAATCGCACTGTGAATGGGGCCCACAGTTGCTGACAATCTCCTGTGGAAAGCTGAACATTGAGAACACATGGCGCACAAAGAGATGAGCAATTTCCTCAGAGGTAATAGCTGAAGAGCATGGGATAAATAGGGAAAATCTATTGAAGTGGTCAACAACCACCATCACTGTTGTAAACCCATTGTAACAGGGAAGTTCAACAATAAAATCCACAGACACTGATGTCCATGGAACCTCTGTATGCTTTAATGGGCGAAGGAGACCATTCTTTTCAGATAAATATGACTTAGCCCGTGTGCAAGTTAAACAGTCAGCGATCCAGATCTGGGCCTTCATTGTCAAGCCCGCCTAATTATTGTACACTTGATTAAGTCAATACAATTCTTGTTCCCTAGATGTCCAACTGCAAGAGGATTGTGGTGAGCCTGAATCACTTTGGCTCAAAGGAGGCGAGGGACCAAAACCTGCGATTAAAAATAAATGAGCCCCTTGGCCAAAGAATACAAGGGTTTTTTAAGCAGGCAAGGACAACTGCTCCAGAAGGTTCACACCTTCCGCACAGGCCATGAATGCTGCCAAAACCTGGGAGATTAGGGGTGCATCCAGAGCTAAGTCCACTGCTGAAACCACAGGAGGAACAATGGATAAGATTTGTTGGGAGAGATGACTGTGACAAGATTCGCCTCATCTGAGTCAACAGGATAGTGTGTGGGGTTACAACTTAGTAAATCTGGAAGGACAAACAACGCTCCTTTTAAAACTCACATTTGAAGTTAAAGCTGCACAAATTCTGGTAGGTTTAGGCCTGCCGGTGTGCCAACTTCTGTGGCTTGCAGAAATAAAGAAAATTTTGATGATAGTTTGCACTGTTAACTCATGCTGAGCGCCCTGCAAGAGATACCACTAGTGGGTCAAAGTCCATGCCACTGCTGCCAGATCCTTATTGTAGATGGCCCAGGACTGCTCAGTGGGAGAAATTTTATGGGAAAATAGGCGACTAAGTGTTCAACCCTTCATGCTCCTGAAGCAAGACAGCCCCAACTGTAACGGATGATGCATCACACACAACTTCATAGGGTTTAGAGGTCTGTAAGTTTTAGGATGGGAGGTGACAAAAAATCTCTTTGATCAACTCAAATGTGTCATGTGTAGATGACATCATAGTGGGGACCAAACCCAAGGATAAGGCTGGGCGCCAGGAGGCCCAGAAGGTGAAGTTACAGGCCCTCCCTGACCTTAGGCATACGCTAGACCAATGCTGGGTACAGGCAAAATATGCCCAGGTTGGTACTAGTGAGGTGCCAAATGCCCAGCCCCTTACATCAGCCCAGGTGTTAAAATGGATGGTCTATCAAATTAACGCGTATGGTTCCATTCAGTTAGCCGAGGAATGGGGTTTTGAAACCTGTTTCATTTACAAAACAATGCGTTTGGGTCAGATCCAACTTCAACCAATCATTTGAGTAAAGTCAGTCTCAGCATATTTGACTAATTTAGATGGTGGTGTTGGCCTATTAGTGGGTCAGTGCTTGAGCCCACTTCAACAAACCCCTTATTCCCCCTATGTTGTTTAATTATGTTTTCTCAACCAGCATTCCTTGTTGGTCAACTTCACAATAAATAATTTCCCCATTTTACCATTTTATTTATGATTTTTCTAATAATCCTGTGTGCAAACCTCTTTGAGGAGGTCTCACGCTCCATTAACCTTGCCAGTTTGAACACATTAAGATTACCACCTCGTGCACCGTTGGTTTGCCCAGGTACCCTCCAACCTGGGTTGTTTACCCCTTCTCTCCGTATGCACTGTGACATTTTTGGCTGGTTACTTATCGCATTTCTTTGCTCGAGTTATTATTGCTCCAGCACCCTCTGCTGGGCACTAGTAGCTTTAGTATTAAGGGCTAGTTTCCATGCGTTGGCTTTGTGCACAGTGCACCACTATGATGGAAACAGGAGAGTTATAAACACTCTCCTTACATTAATTAACCAACCACTGAAATCTATGTGTATAAACATCTTCCATGTGAAACTTTTCTGGAGTGGAAACAGTGGGCGCTGGCTGTGGGATTTGGCTATCATTAGCCACACTGCTGTTTCTTCTTTTTCCCAAATGTTGGAGCAGCTCGGCGTTATTATGGTCGCCTCCAACTGGAAAATATCCACCCTTTGTGCTCATACCTGATGGATACGGATCCTTCAAGGTCTGAAAGTCGTGAAATTCCAACTTTCTGCCAAATTTATCAAATTCAATTTAAAGAGATGAGTTTTTCTTCCCCTGCACTTTTATACAAAGCCAGTATAATTGGCGCAGATGGGCTTGGGGGTGTTGGCTTTGGATAACATTGGCCATTCCATTGCTGTTCAAGGAATAGGGTCATTCATGTCTAAAAACACGTTTTATAACGAAAACCTTATCTCTACCTCATAACCATTTATTAATTTATATGGCATGGATGAGGAACCTATTTCGTTACATTAGATTACCCTTTAGAACCCACATTTGACCCCTACCATGATCTGGGGAACTCAGGAAGTGAAAAAAAAACTTCATTTAAAATATGATAAAACATATGCACCTGCAGAAGGCATGGTGGGGTATGTGGCCTCAGTATTAAGAGTTGCCAACTATCCCTCCCCCTTTTTTGATTCCAAAACATACTCTGATGGCTTTCTTGATCCTGAGAATGAATTTATTGGTGAGGTGTTGTCATTGTCTACCTTGAATAAAGAACATTATAGGTATTTTCTACTGACTGCTACCCTCTCCTCCCCTTTAGGGAAACTCACCACTACTATTTTGATGGATACTGGCGCCTCTAAAAACTTTATGGATCAGAGCCTAGCCGACTATCTTGGACTGAGTTACTTGCCAGGTGATCTGGCTATGGGTGGGGCGTCCCAGGATATTCCCACTCTGGAGATCATTGGGACAGTGAACTATCAGGTTAGCAAGTACCATTTTTATGATCACTTCAGAGCGTTCAAAAACCTCCTGTTCTCTATCATTTTGGGTGTAGAGTGGTGGTGAAAGTTTGACGTTAGAAGCAACCTGAAAGAGAATACTCTCTCCCTCACCGTGAAGGATGGTCGCACCTTAGTGGTGCCTTTGTCAGAAAAGAATGCTCAGGGTGAATTGCCCCACTGGCCCCACCTTCACCCCTATAACCTTGCCTCATTGCGGAAGCCCTCAGTGGAAGTTCCTATAACTTCTTTCTTGGAGGGTTTGGAATCCTCTTTTGATGCCAAATCCGCTAATGCACTCCCTGAGCATTATGAGTTTGACTGTGACTTCAAGCTCACTGTGGATCTGGTGCATATATCTTCCCCCATTTACCCATTGATTGTCCAGGAGGAAGAGGCGTTGGATGTGTGGGTGAAGGAACAGTTAGCCAAAGGCGCAATTTTTCAGCGTACCTCCCCTTTATATTCACCATTTCTCTTTGTTGAGAAGTCTGATGGTACTCTGCGCCCATGTGTGGACTATGGGAACCTTAACAACTTCACTGTACCAGATCTACATCACATCCCTTTGGACTCTCAGATTGCGCGCTATGTGGAGAAGGCGAAGGTGTTCTTAAGTTGGATTGCCTCAATGCGTTCAATCAGATTGGATTAAAAAGGGACAAGAGTGGTTAACCGCCTTCCATACCAGAAAAGAAATTTTCCAGTTTTGGGTCATGCCCTTTGGGCTTAAGAATGCACCTGCCATCTTTCAACGACGCATTGATGCAGCGTTGGAAGACTTGTTAGGGGTATGTGCGGTGGCCTACATGGATGATATCCTGGTGTTTTCCCCTGATCAGGAGTCCCATGCAGTCCACCTTTGGCAAGTGGTGGAGCGGCTAAAGGCAGCCAGCCTTACGTTGAAGATTAACAAGTGTGAATTCTTCAAATCCCAGGTCATGTTTCTGGGCAACGTCATGTTTGACCAAGGACACATGATAACTCCAAACAAGGAGAAGGCGATTTGTGAGTGGCCTACCCCTATTTCATTAAAATAATTGAGTAGTTTTTTTGGGGACGTGTATGTTCCTCAAGAAGTTCACTCCCAGTCTTTCTGAGGTGGCAGAGCCCTTTTATAGGGCTTTTGGTGCAAAAGTGCTTCAGTGGTCCCCCGTTTTGGAGGATGCTTTCCAAGCTGTGAAGTGTACTCTGTTGTCCACAACCATCCTTCACCATGTTGACGCTTCCAAAGAGTTCATTGTGTCTACTGATGCCTCCAACTTCGCCATAGCGGCTGTCTTGTTAAAAGTAGGCGAAGATGGGATAGAGCATCCGGTGGGATATTTTTCTAGGAAATGTCTTTTCCTGAGTTAAATTACGCAGTTTAAAACAAAGAGTTACTAGCAGTGGTGGAGGCGCTGACTTATTGGCGTCACCACTTGCATGGCTTTACCCAACAATTCTGCGTATGTACAGATCACTGTGCCTTGATGTACTACCACGCCCCTCATGTCCTAACCCCACGGCAGACCTGTTGGCATGAGACCCTTGCCCAATTTTCATTCACAGGAGTTCACCAAGGGCAAGGATAATGGATTGGCGGATGCTTTGAGCCGCAACCCTGCTTTAGCACCTGATCTCAAGGAGGTAGAAGTTCACAACACACAAGTGATGATTCCTCCAAATAAAATTCTGTCGCAAATTCCCTCTCCCCTGGCCAACGGGCCAGCACTTTCACCTCTGGAAAACGCGGAGGAATATAGTATGTTCAGGAAGGTAGTCCTTTCTCAGCCGCTAGCAGCCAAATATACTATGGTACTTACAAAGAGCGCTTCAAATCAAGAGGACCTATCCAGGGGTTATCATGTAAAGGATGAGATGGTGTGGTTTCAGGGGCGCCTTTGTGTACCTGCTGGGCCACTGCGCCTGGAAATCATCTGAAACCATCATGATGGAATCACCATTGGTCATCATGGGAAAGCAAAGACCTTGGAGTTGATACGTCGCACCTACAATTGGAAGGGCTTGTCTGCTCAGGTTGGACGGTATTGTAAAGAGTGCTTAATTTGCAATCATATGAAACCCAATCGTCAACCTTTAGCAGAGTTGTTGGTACCAGTCTAGAAAGCTAAAGGGCCCTGGATTTCCCTATTAGAGGATTTTATCGTAGAACTATCTGTCTCAGATGGCTATGATGCCATCATGGTGGTGGTGGACCAGTTTATAAAGTTCGCCCACTTTATTCCTTGCAGAACTACAATAACCGTGGCTGGGATGGCCAAGCTTTTTGTCACGCATGTGTTTGCGCTTCATGGAGTTCCCCAAGAGATTATCAGTGACTGGGGATCCCAATTTATCTCCATCTTTTGGGAAGAGTTGTGTAATACTCTTCAGATTTGCCCTTGCCATTTAATTTTCTATTACCCTCAATCAGATGGGCAGACTGAACGAGTGAACCAGTTCCTGGAGAAGTTCCTGCGGTGTTACACCGCCGCAGATCATTCAGATTGGGCTTCTCACCTTTCTATGGCCCAATTTAGTTACAATAAACATGTTGAATTCTTCAATCGCTTGTTCCCCTTTTTTTCGCCAGCCATGGCTATAACCCCGCTCTTAACATGGAGCCCAGCTGTGGGTCTAAGGTTGAAGTTAAGGTTGACTTTTCCAAGGCAATCAAGAAAGTCCACCAGGAGGTTTCCACAAGCTTGGAGGTGGCAATGCAAGTGTATAAGGAGAGCGCTGATGGGAAGCGCTGAGTAGGTCCTGCATACAAGGAAGGGGATCTTGTGATGCTTGATGCTTGTAACATCCCTATCAAAGCAGCCATGCAAGAAGCTGGGACCAAAGAGGACTGGCCCCTACCGCATTGTTAGAAAGGTGGGCCATGCCTCATACCAGCTAGATCTTCCTCCTTCATTTCAGATCTTCTCTGTCTTCCATGAGAGCAAATTGACATTGTTTGAGGGCACCCACCAGAGACTCCTGAGTCCTATCTTGTGGATGAGGCGCCAGTTTGGGAGGCAGAAGAAATAGTTGCCTCCCGCCACATTAAAAGAAGACTGGAGTACCTGGTATCCTGGAAGGGCTTTGACACTGCGGAGAACAATTGGGTCCTAGCGCACAACTGTGTGTACGCCCAAGATCTGATTGAAGCCTTCCACAAGCGTTTCCCCCAGGCTTCTGGATCTCAACCCAAACTTACTGTTGCCACCATGAAGTTGGCACCTGCTCATAAGAACTTTTCCCTTAACAAGCCCCTGGAGAAGGGTTGAGCCCCATCAGGAGGAGAGGGTAATGTCATGTGTAGATGACATCATAGTGGGGACCAAACCCAAGGATAAGGCTAGGTTCCAGGAGGCCCAGAAAGTGAAGTTACAGGACCTCCCTGACCTTAGGCATACGCTAGACCAACGCTGGGTACAGGCAAAATATGCCCAGGTTAGTACTAGTGAGGTGCCAAATGCCCAGCCTCTTACATCGGCCCAGGCATTAAAATGGATGGTCTACCAAATTATTGCGGATGGTTACATTTGGTTTGTCAAGGAACAGAGTTTCAAAACCCATTCCTTCTATGAAACATTGCATTTGGTTAAAATCCATATTAATCGATCACTTGAGTGAAGTCAGTCTCAGCATATTTGACTAATTTGGATGGTGGTGTTGGCCTATTGGTGAGTCAGTGCTTGGGCCCACTTCAAAAAACCCCTTATTCCCCCTATGTTGTTTAATTATGTTTTCTCCAACCAGCATTCCTTGTTGGTCAACTTCACAATAAGCAATTTCCCCATTTTACCGTTTTTTATGATTTTTCTAACGATCCTGTGTGCAAAACTCTTTGAGGAGGTCTCACGCTCCATTAACCTTGCCAGTTTGAACACATTAAGATTACCACCTCGTGCACCGTTGGTTTGCCCAGGTACCCTCCAACCTGTGTTGTTTACGCCTTCTCTCCGTGTGCACCGTGACATTTTTGGCTGGTTACTTATCGCATTTCTTTGCTTGAGTTATTATTGCTTCATCACCCTCTGCTGAGCACTAGTAGCTTTAGTATTAACGGCTAGTTTCCTTGCATTGGCTTTGTGTACCGTGCATCATCATGCTGGAAACAGGAAAGTTATAGACACTTTTTTTACAAAATGCCTATTGGAACTCAGGTGTCCAATGAAAGGGAACTTTTTTACCAATAAGCGGATGAAGTGGGGCGTCTAAGTGGGATAGGGTGGGAGATAATTTCTTCAATAATATGATAGTGCCCAAGAAGTTTCTCAACTGTTTTTGGGTTATTGGAGTTGGCCATTTTCAGATGGTGTTCATCTTGTTAGGGGGAATGACGTAGCCATCCTTTAATATAAGATTGCCTAAGAAGTGACTTCCTCCTAATAAAACTCACATTTTGAAGGCTTGACGAACAGGCCCACCTCATGTAAGGTAGCCACCACCGCTTTCAAATCCTTCACATGTTGTTTGGGAGTAAGAAGTGTACCAAGATATTGTTGATATATGCAACTGCGCAGGTGAACTGGAGATCGCCCAGCACCCTATTGATCGTCTTTTGGAATGTGACTGGCGCATTCTTTAGCTCAAATGGCATTAATCAAAATTGGAAAATGCCACATTTTGTTTGAATTGCGATCAGCCATTCCTATCTTCTATCAACTGAATATGATTGAAGGCATTGGCAAGATTGAGTTTTGAGAACACATGCAATTTGGCAATTGCTTGGCCAATTATCTGTTCCAAATGGAGTGGGTAGGGATTGTGGACCGTAATTTTTAAGGTGTCCGTAATCCATGTATGGATGAAGGGAACCATCATCCTTCTTTGCAAAGATGATGGGGGAGGCAACAGGGGATGTCTCTTTGAACAACCAACCTTTATTAAGCATGTCATCCAACAATGCATTGAGGGCAGCCTCCTCCTCCACTATGTGTGGGTAAAGTGAGAAGTTTATTTTCACTACCTGCACCGTGGTTCTAAAACACAAGTCAAATTTGGTGTGGGAGGGAAGACTTTCAACCTTCTCAGAATCAAAAATACTATGTTATCTCATCAATGTTTTTGGAAAATCTGATGGGAAGCCCGTGGGAGAAACAAGGGAAGTGACCAATCTATAAACTTGAGTTTTAGTGAGATTGTCCAGTAAGGAAAAGTCGCTCTCTATCTGAATATTGAAGAATGGCAGAATATTAGAATCAAGATGAATCCTTAAATGCTGCTGACGCCACCAGCACCCACCCAGAATTACCAGAAACATGATATTAGGCATTGCTTAGAAGAAATCATAGAAAATAAACTGGTGAACTAATTAAGGTACTGGGAGCCATACTTTGTGTGATGGCTGGGAGGCTGACGATGAGACCATCACTGCAGGACCCAAGTCCAGGTCAAGATCATGCTGGTGGGCCAACTATAAGATCATAAAATTACCCCCTGCCCCAGTATCAACCAAGACCTTGATGGATGCCTGGTGAGCTCCAATACTGATTTTCATTGGAAATAAAAAGTAGGCAGAAAAAATGTTTATTAGCAGATACAGTCAAGTCTGTGGATAAGGAAAAGATTGTGACTAGATTGGGGGAAATAACAAGGTTTGCAGCATGAGCAGATGATTCACAGGCTGGAGTGTCAGAATAAACTATTAAGGGCGCGGGGGTAGCGTCAGCTTCAAGGATCAGTATGAATACAGATTTGGAGCTGAGATTCAAAATCAATGCCACATTGGCAGCTTCAAGCATGAATATCTCATTTTAGAGGATGGATTAAGTTAATGTTGGATACACTGGGGCAGTGTGTCCATAGTAAAACTCCTTCAAAACCCTATTCATCTGATAGAAGATAACCACTGCTGCACCCATCTCGATGAGAAGGATGGAAATGGTTTAAAGTAATGGATGGTTGATTATGTCATGACAGCGGCAAAGTAAGTTTAGACTGGCCTTCCAGTCTAGATGCCAAAGCACCCAAATGGCAATCCTGAATGCCAGAGGCACTGCTTCTTGAATGACGTTTATCTGAGCTGGGAGAGATTTTACTCTTGAGTGTCAAGAGGTCATAAGTTTGAAAATAAACCTGACAACAAACCAGGCTATGGCTCAGTGCCTGTGGATTTTGGAGTTTGGAAAATTGGATCAGGATTGGTGGTTTGAATTTTATCATGGTAAAGATAAGTATTTTTAAAAAATAGATTTTTAGTGGATTAAAAAAAAAAAATCAACTGTCAATTTCCTCAGCGTGTTATGACTGCTTAAATAGACAATTGATTTGGGGAATAGCTTAGAAAGGCTCAGGATTGGGACACTCAATGTTTGACCTAACCTGGCAAACTTTGAGTGAGGGGTAAAAGCTAATTCAATTTGAACCAACTTTGAATTTTTCACCAGTGGGCTAAGTTGTTGTCATTTTGATCTCAGACACCCAAATTACAGTTATACTATGTTTCTTCCAGTTAGCACAATGGCATCTTGACCAATGGGCAATGATAATCTTCTGAGGATACCCCACATAGGGGTGTCCCAAAAGGTCAGGAATGGGTTTAGGATACCCAACCCACCCATGCCTGGTCACTTTGGCATCCATTTGGCTGAGCAAGATACAATAAATGATGATACTAATTTTTAAGGGGAGGATTCTGGGTCAGAGGCAACATTCAATGATGGAGGTATATGCCTGTTGGGCTTTGTCACCAATGTTTTTATGGGGAGTTTCAAATTGTCAACAACATCTACTAATAGCTTAATGTCATTGGTGAGTTTAACTGAGGATTTGTCACTGAACACATTTGTGTTGAGAGGTACATGCCCGTTGGGCTTTGTCCCCAATGTTTTTAACCAGGTTTCAAACCAATGAAAATATTTCCCAATGGCCTGATGCCATTGGTGAGTTTTTCTGAGATCCTACACTTGGTTTCTCATTTATTGAGCGTGTGAGCCCATTGGGCTTTGTTACTGATGGTTTAAGGCTTCCAGACCTTATTTTGAGGGCTCACTGCTTTCAACTTCATAAGAACCTTTCAGCCCATGGGATGGCAGCTTGCAATTATTTTGGCATTTATTTCCTCAATTCACCAAACTATTTCAGTGGAGGCAATTGTGGGGACAGATGGTGGGATTTTCATGGGGAGAGCTGTTACCCATTGCACATCTATCACATGGGTGAGATTGCCCTGTGAGACAAGAGGGACAGCTGCCTTTTTAGCCCCTTTTTGTTGGGAATGGAAACACCACCCAGTCCATGCGGAGGGGATGCTCCTCCAGACTTAAAAATTCCATAAAAAGTATTTTTTAGAATAAGTATGCACAGTCTTTCATGCCATATTCACCATTTTACTACAGCAAAAGACATTGTATAAAAATATTGTATACCAAATTTGAAGGTTACATCTAATTGAATGTTGTTTAAAAGCTATATCATTAATGTGATGGGGAAATATGACATATTATTCATCCATAAATTTAAAGTAAATTAGTTGATAGTTAAGTGTCTGAGAGAGATTTATATAATGCTGTTCTTGCCTTCATCAACTAGCAAACTATCATATTGATATTGAGCTTAGTAATGAAATTTATACAATAAAAATTTAGGGAAAAGGTACAGAGTAAACGCCAAGTTACTTTAAGACTATATAAATCGATAAATATAGTTATTTAAATTTAATTTATTTGTATTAGATAAGGTCAATCTTACTGATCAATATACTAATGTCACAGGGTAAAAATTATTCAATAAGCTATAGGTAGTGAGTAATTGATATATGATCTGATTTGGAAAAATGGTTCCCTCTTAGTTATTAATATCACCTCAATGAAATCAAACTTTTCTAAACTAAGTGCCAGGTTTCTATAGGTAGTAAACTATCTCACCTTATATGATTGACAAAAACTAGCTATAGTAGCCTCCATTAATTTTAGGACCTCACTCATCTCTAAAAGCGAACTTCAATTATCGCATAATCTTTTTAAATCCTCATTTAAGGACTATTGAATATATAAGGGTAAATTACATTAAAAATTAGTTACAAGCAAGTGGTATTATAACCCAGCTTCTTGTCAACTTAGATTGTGAGAATTAGTATTAAAATATCATTGGTTTTAAATATGACTGTAATCAACTGTTCAATTTACTATCTCAGATGTTTTGCAACTCTTTCATGAGGCCTCTTCCTAAAAATCAATAATAAGTATGAACTATTTTGTTAACACCTGAAAGAACCTGGTGTCAGCTTTTTCAAGTAATAATCATTTTATAAGGTATTTACATTTATTATATAATTTTGTGCAAAATTCCCTTTGAAGCTACTCTACATATATCACTCGATTTCTAAATCTTGTCCCAGCCGCTTAATTTGACACACTTAGCGATACTTGCCATTCATTTTTTAGTACTAATGGGGCACAACTCAAATACATTGCCATTCATTTTTCAGTGCCCAAATTGCATGTTTCCTTGGCATACAGAAACGTATATCAATGTATACTATCATCTATGAACTGATTAAATAGCTCTGTTCTATAGCTAATGTTAAATCTGGAATAGTTGAAATCCATTAATGCGCAGGCAAAGCTGCGGAAAATACTTGGAATTAGTGGCTTTTTAGTTTAGAACATTGGACCTAAATTAGACCCAAAAAATTTATTTTTAGTAGGTTCTGTTTATGTAAAGAGTTGGGCGTTGTAGTAAATTAGAAAACGAACTACTTTCAACTCAACCATATTGGTCAGCTCTATCGCTTATAATTGCTTTGCTAATGTGTGATACCAGTTTATCCACAGATGAGATGGTGGATACACCAAGTGGAGACATCTCAGTTGGCGAACTCATCAAAGCCAAGCCTAGCTGGGCGCCCCAGAAGTCATGTCGCAGCTGGAAAGTTGAAGCAGAATTCTTTGCTTGCTATCTTTTGCTTTCGCTTCAACATAAAGCTACAAACCATACTTACATCGGGTCAACCAACAACCCTAGCCGCCGGTTGCGCCAACACAATGGGGAGCTTTCTTGCGGGGCATATAAAACACTTAGGAACCGACCTTGGTAAAGCCGATTGTTTTTACATCTTTATGCTAACGGAAACTTTGCTTGTTAATTATACAACTAAGGGAAATTGCTATTCTTGTTTATGGGTTTCCTTCTCATCTGAGTGCTCTCCAGGTTGGTGTTTTTTAGTCATTTTGGCCCTTAGGTTTTCTAGCTATCTTATTTCGATGTTTTCTACTTTGTTGAAAAACGAACTGTTTGAGAGCGGCTAGTCACTTGCTTCCTCTTTTGTTATCTTTACATGCTTGTATAATTTTAAATAGCCAAGCTGCCAACTATTTTTACCCCCAATTGCTTTTTCTTGCTTCCTTTTTTGAATCCTGCAGCAAAAGTAACAGTAGTTTATTTAATTAAACTCTGCATCTAACTGAGGATATGGGTTATGATATCGGTTTATATTTGTGTTTATTTGTTAAGGCTGTATTTACTTAATCCACCAAAAACCTATGTTGATATCTTCAAAATGAGTTGAATGTTTTACAATTAGATATAAGAAGCTTGTTTTTTATGTTTTTTATTAGGCATACTTAGTTTATTATTTATGGATTTGCTCTTTTAGTTTTTCAAGATAGACTTTTGGGGTTTGAAGAGGTTCTGATAATTTTTTTCTGAAAGTAAATATTAGCAATTTAGCATTTTATTTATCAAAACGCTTGCACGTTTATGACTCTAATTTGTAATTCATGTTTCCTTTTTGAGTGTTGCTGCAAGTATTTTTGAATTTCATGGTTGAATATTTCTTCTCACATTAAATCCAAAATATTTTTATTAAAGGTTGTTGAAAGCTTAGCTATTGAAAGCCCGAAGTCTTTTTAAATGAGTTGAAAATTGTTGTTTATATTATGATATTGTCATATATGTAATACGGTTAAGGGATAAGGATTTACAAACAGTAAGCTTATTACTTATACAGCTGAAACCGTTTACTTGCTTCCGGCTTAACTTGGGTTTATAACCTTTGGATATTTTGGTTATACCATAGCAAGAATTTTTAAAGTTTAAATTTCTGCGCACTAAAGAATGAGATATATGCATTATACCTAAATATTTTGCCGTTTTAAATACCAAATTATAATTAGTTTGAGTGGGCCTGGCAAAAACCGCATTCCTCACGGCACATAATCCGGGATTATCCTGGCATGTACAAGAAAAAGATTTCTGAACAGCGGCTGCCAACCAAATTGCGGGTGTTGGCTCAGCTGCTACATTCCACCGGGTTTTCGCGCTGGCCTTTGCACCTACACTTTTTAAATTCGCAGGTGCAAGCGCAATTTTATGAAAAATCGGTTCCCAAATCTCTCGCCTCTATTCCCAAACACATCTCTGCAACCTCTGGGCCGCTTGAGCTGGTGTTTCCCCCTTCAGTTCAGGAAGATTCAGGTTAGTATTTGTAATTATTTTAGGCCCACCCATCTGATTAGTATCAGAGCTACCCAAAGAGCGAACGGTATGTTATATTTGTAAAAAAGCCAGCACCCAGGTATTGTGCTCTTAAAATTGCATCCTTAATTGTCATCTTGCACAACTTAACTTTAACTTTAGCCAATGAGGTGTACAAACGGATCTTGCCGTGAGGAGTTTCACATCATCTGTTTGTCCTCGCATTTAAATTCAGACACATCATACATAGTCCCAGTTCAGGGAAATTGCCCAAAATGCAACGTTGTCCTGGTGTGGGGGAAGTTGGTACAAAGCATATTTACTAAGAAGAGTTCTCTTGCTCTATCGGATTAACCTTTTTGTCTGCACTGAGTTGCTATTGAAAATTTACTTAGCGATTCTGTATCCTATTGGCTTAACCCATAAGGCTGTTATATAGATTTCTGCAGTCCTCTTATATTCTTAATGAAATGAGGTGATCTGTCACTATATAGTTATCCTACAAAGCTAGAATATTACATCTCAATACTATTAATATAAACTAATGGTGTTACTTTAAAATTGAATAAATGATAGGTTAATATAAAAAGTTCATCTATTTATATTTTTTAATAAATGTGGTAAGCATAGTATGAGTACAGGGTGTAGTTACGCGCACCTATAATCACAAGCTAAAAATTTCTCTTGCTAAGCTCACTTTTAATTCATAAGTGACCAGACCAAGACTAGAGAGAACATCCCACCTGCTAGTGTATTACTGTGCCTATAGAGCAGTACCCCATGGCCACCACCCCTAGTGCAAGTAGGACCCTCCACCCATCAGTGCTAAGCACAAAGAAACGGACAGCCTGCTTCTGCTCCCCAGTTTTTATGTTTGTAAGTAGTAAGAAAGCCATGATCTTGAGTAAATTTACCTGATAACTTTCTCTTGACTCCACCCACAGGGTTGTCAGCAATGGGGCATGCTCATCTCAAAATAAGTTAGCAACTACTTCCACGCCTAAGCAGCATCTGATTTTAATAAGTCCTTTTTGAAGCACACCAATATGAAAAGCAACTCCAATGGATCACTTCCCACTGTTAACACCCACAGAGCCATTGGCAATGATGCCAGATCATATTATGGTGTATCAGCAACCACCTCAGTGTGTAACATACCTTCTGTCTTTAAAACAATGCCAACAGGGGTGCAAGCCCCAACTACACAACAAGCAGCTCATCTGGGTCATGACTACTCCCTCATGGTCAAGTCCCAATCTGCTGCCCTTGTAAGCCCACAGAACTTACCAAAGAAAGCTCTGGGGGTGCAGTAAAATTAGGTTATTTGGTCTTGGCGAAATTACCTGGAGGATCCAAGCCTGGCAGCACACCTAATCACTCTAAAAAAGTGCCAACCAAAAGTCCTAATAATGTTACTGTCAAATTGGAATCTGCCTTTACACTTTCTATATGGAACAAATGACTAATTTATCAGGTCAAATCCCCAAAAAATCTATAGTCAAATTGAGCCCACTTCCCACCAAAATCAACCTGATCACCTACCCAAATTGTCACGCAATATCCTGAAAAATGTTAATCAGCAGCGGGCACTCTCCCCACCTAAACTTGTACCACCTGCACAACCCATTCATTGGGCTGCAACCCTGATAGAGTTGCAGTAACATCAGGAATTGAGTCTGACAGATCAGATCATCAGGCCAATTTAAACAAATTAAAGATCTTACTAGAGGGATCAACCACTGCCACCACAGTCAAACCATCATCCAGAGCCCCATAAAATACATGCTGTGTAAAAGGATATGCTCACGCATAATGAGGTGTCTTCCTGAAAGAATAAATATTGGGAGGCACATCTGTTTCCATACTCCATGGTGATTCAGTGGATTATAAAAGCTATTACACCTGCTATTGCTGCTGTTTAAAGAGCCATAAGTTCTCCGCTAGGGCTGTCAAACACTGCCTTGACACCCAAAGCTCACTGAATATGACAGTAATTTTCAAATCTTTGCAGGTTTGTACTGAAGATATCTTGAAATGGATGAAACTTCTTCTCAATTACCCCAACATTAAGGCCACTGTCAATATGAGGATCTAAAGCCTGTGGATGCAAAAGCTTGAATAGAAGCATTCTTGATTTCACAGCACAATGGAGTATGACAAGGTGGGTATAACTTCTAAATTTACCCAAGCTGTCAGGAGTTTGCACCTATACTAACAGAACTTACCGTATATATAAAGCACTTCCCAAACATTTTAACAGCCCTCAAATGGGCTTGTCATATTTTTCTTTTTGAAATAGCACTGGAATAGTATAATACCACATTCTCCCCTGAGGAGGCTCTACCATGGATTGTGGATGGGTTCAAGGCTACACAAGCCTTGCACTGGTTATATACCCACATTCCGCTGGTGACTTCATCAGATCTGATGAAGGAAGGTTGGACTAAGGAGAAGGCTGTAGAGTAGGGGCCCTTCCAGGTTTGGTCACTGAAAGAGGCCATCAACTGGTGCACCAATAGGTATACTCCATTAAAAGTGAAATGCTGGTTCTGTGCAGGTGCCAGTATCAAGGAGGTTCACAAATGGGCTGAGCTGGTGATAACAAAGCTTATTCAAGTGACTCTTTGTGGCTGCATGTTCCCCATTTCAAAGTAGAAAATTTGTGAGACCTCACCACACTTGCCAAGGTAGCCAACTGGGATGCGGTGGGGTTCACCCAAAAATTTCCCAACCATGTATGTAACATGAAGTTTCTCCACAAGCTGCAGCAACAATGAAGGGGGTCATGACTTACAACCTCAGGTGCAAATGGCTCAAAGCAAGCTTCCACATTGAAACCCTTTGGGACTTGAAGCAGTCATTCCTGGAGCTATCCATGGCTGCCCTTTACGCTGCTGAAGGCTTTATTCCCATGGAGGCTTTCTAGTGGAGTAAAGCTGATGTGCCTGCTGCTATGGCGAGGATTTTTACCAATGGGGATAGAACAGCATCACAGTGAGGGACTAGTGCTAGCATAACTCAATCATGCTGGAGGCTCTACAGCAGTACCTGCATCTAATATATGGTCTTAGAGCTACCCTCTACTGGTAATGTCTAGGCTTCTCACTAAATGACGCTCTCAGTTGGTAAAATTTGGAGATTGGGGCATTAATAGTGAGGAATATAACTCACCATGGTATTAATATCTGTCAAATTGAAGCCTTCTTGAACTGGGGGTTTAAACTTAATGAATTTATTAGCTGAATTATGAAAGGTAAAAACCTAGCTGATGCACCAAAACCTACCCCAAAATCCAAGTCATACAGCAATGTGGAAACTAAAGCTGACAAGAACTCATGAAATGGAGCTGTTAGCCACATTAACTATACTGCCAGCTTATCAGAGAAGGCTTTATGGACTACCAGGCACCTAAGTCATATCTAAAAGATACCATTTGAATCCACATGCAACTAGTGGAGGAGGAGCAGTCTGACTTAATCCTGTCAATTTACCAAAAGCTTGATGAGGTCTTGATGGGTGGGGACTTTGACCACCACTGGGTACCCAAACGTGGGTACATTGACATCATGATACCAGATGAGCTCAACTGCAAGAAACTCCTCAAGGTCAGGATAAAATACAAAGATGTATATTTAAATACAGAACGGACCTGCTATGCAAACCAAACCGCCCAGTGGGTTATGATTTCAAAGTCTGATAATAGTTTGGGAGAGAATATAGGTGCATGAGGTATTTGAACCAGTCTCTCATACTTTAAGGAACTTTGGGAATTTTGGTAGGCTTGTGGTGACTATATTGTTAAGTGCTTTTACCCCAAACTGTGGAGGCACTCTATAAGCCAGCTTCTTTGATGAGGACAAATAAAATTGCCTTTCTCTAATTATTCATCTGCCCAGTCTCAGCCAGGTCATTTACATGGAACAGGAAGATATCAAACAGATGTGCCAGTTCTGCTATCAGACTGGCCGCACAATGGCTTAATGTCACCACAAGAAAGGGAAGACCCTGTAAAAATTTATTGTCTGGTTATTATCAGCTCATAACCCCTATAGACTTATTAATTGCACAGGTTTAGTCTTGTGCAATTCATCTGTGTTAAAGTGTTGTTGATATAATTGGTTAATTTTAGTATGACGACTATTATCCATAGTTGAATGGATTTCTTAAATCTCATCCCAACGCTCAGCCATTATTCCCACTCAAAATACTTGAGATGTCTCAAAATAGGGATTTGTTCCCTCATACTGTAAAACCCGATCTTCTCTGAGTTTCACTGGTGACAGTTTCTCCGGTTCAACACACAGTTGGCAGTAATCCCCAATTTGTTTCTGCTTCTTATTTGGATCCACACTCATATCCTTACTTTTTTCCTTAAAGCGTCTCCCAATTATTGTACACAGCAATAATATCCTTGAAAAAGGATAGAACAATTAAAAGCTAATAAAGTTTGTACTTAAACTATATATTGGATGAAAACTATAGAACTCTTTACTATAAAACTATAGAACTTTTTCTATATTATAAGTGAATTCTAGGGTATTTATAGTGAAGATTCGGTCATCTAACCCTCAGTTGACACCTCTTTGATAAAATGGAAGCCATTGCCATTGTTTGCCCATCCTCATCTCAGCAGCGATAGTCTTCCCCATCCTGGCTAGGATTCCGTTGTTGGACATCCTTAAGACCTAAAACAGAAAAATTCAGAAAATATGTCCCTAACATTATCCTTTGATCCAAATAAACCAACCATATTTGGCTAGCGACCTGCTTAGGTAATGGGACTTGTTACCTATTAAGGCAAGTCACAAACCAACTGATCAATTTGATAGTTGCAGGTGGCATCACTCGCCTCACAACTTATTACTCACATTCCCAATCAGTCAGTGATGAAACCCAACCAATCCCAATCAGTACACCTGATAGTTAATCACTATCGGATGCCCCTATTTTGGTGGTAACTCCACCAGATGAGATCTCAAACATTCATCTGGATTAATCCCTGACAAATATGACCAGGTGAATATTCTATAATCCCCCAAACAAAGTTACTCTGAAATCAGGGTCAACTGATTTCCAATTCACCTCACATTAGGGAATTTTCCCCTAGCGATTCCTGGTAATCTAGAAGGCTGGGAATATGGGCAAAAATCCAACACATCCCCCTCTTGCCTAGATTTACAGCGAGAAAAGGACTGTGGTAGGAAAACACCGCTTCAGACACTCAGTCAAATACTTCATTTACTCAAGCAGAGTATGATTATCAATACTCAATGCTGCTCAGGATGACCTTTTGCGTGCGGCTCTCTTCCTCTTCCTCCTTGCTACCACCTACTCAGAGCATTGTCCCCACAATCTACTGTCATTGTCACGGATGCAGCTAAGGAGAACTAGACTGGGCTCCCAGTGTCAGGGACTGGTGTACTACTGACCTGGTTGAGGGTAGCTAACCATGAGTTAGCATAACCAAGGGGTTTAGCCCAGTATGACAAGGACACTAGAGGTGTCCAGGTATAAGGAATGGTGGGTAAGCTGGTATGGGAGTTACTTAAAGACATGGATTTAAAAGGAGAAAGTTGGAAGGGCGCTTCTTGTAGGCTGGGGTGGTAGATCGTTAATGAGAACACTTTAGTAAATAAACTTAATAGTGTTTGCATTATAAGAATAATTTTATTGACCACAAAATTAACCAAATGAATGCCTTGGTTTTATATACCATCCAACTTTCTGGACTTACCTAAGCTTAATTGATTTTAAACAGTGCACTATTCTTCTCTGGAGCTTATGGGATTGCAACTTGCATGTGATTTTGAAAGGCAGTGGGAATCGTCTCAGTCTCATCATAAATTCGTTTTGGTGCGATTAATTGACTGAATACTATTGCAAATAAAGTAATTTAAACGATTAATCAAATATTTTCATTACAATCATTAATTTGATATGCAATTATTCGATCTAACTTCATCACATATCATATTGATCTGAATGACATAATCTATAATCTTAGGAATTCCACTAATGTCAGGATTTACCCTGACATCATCCCCCACCAAGGCTGAAGCTACCTGCGAGGCCTTCTTCTTCCATTTATTTAATAGCTTGCCTGCATTCTTTGAGTTCTCCTCAGGCTCCCAAGTGCTCTATTTTTCATGATATCCAGCCCACTTAACCAGATATTGCACTTTACCATGGTGTGTAGTTCTCCCTTTAATAACCTCCACCTCATACTCAGGACAGGGGACTTTAATCAGTGGTGGTGCTAGCTCTTTGACTTTCTGGTGTGGTAGGGAGATTCCTTCTTTTTTGTGCAAGAGGGAACGATGGAATACATTGTAAATTTTACAACCTTCAGGCAATTCAAGATGGTAAGCCACCTTTCCTGTAACCTCTGTGACCTTATGTGTGGCCCTATGCGCCGATGGGAAAGTTTCTGACATGATACATCCAAAGAAATATTTCGAGCATCCAGGTAAATTTGGCCACCTACTTCCAACACCTTACCAGGCACACGCTTCTTATCCGCAAAGTCTTTGTAAGTATGTACTGCTCGGTTCAGATTAGCCAAGCAAAGTGCATGAGTTTGATGAATGTTCCATAAAAATTCCCTCCCAGGGGGGTTATCTACTTCAACAGATGGTAATGGTTCCCAGTTCACATCATACCCATAGATAGCTTTGAACGGTGACATTCCAGTTGAAGAGTGATCTAGAGTGTTATAATTGAACTGGGCCTAAGGCAACAACTCAACCCAGTTGTCCTGCTCTGCATTAACATAGCATCTCAGGTACTGCTCCAGCACCTGATTAACTCTCTCAGTCTGTCCATCAGTCTGCGGATGGTATGCAGTGGATAAAAATCTCTTGATTCCAAGGTCTACAAGGAGCTGTTTCCAAAAATTTGATTTGAATTGAGGCCCTCTGTCTGAGATCACCTCCTTGGTAGTACCATGATGCAGTAATACATTTCTCAAAAGCAAATGAGCTATCTCTATAGCCTTGACATTTGTAGTAGTAGAGATAAAGTAAGCCATTTTAGTAAATCTATCTACCACCACCAACACTGCATTGAATTCTTGGGAACGGGGTAGCCCTACTATAAAATCCATGGATATTGACTCCCATGGCTTTTGTGCGATTGACAATGGCTGTAATTGTCCTTCAGGAAGTCCTCTACGAACCTTGGTGCGCCCACAGACCTCACATGCTGCCAAATATTTTAAGACATTCCCTCTAAGATCAGGCCATCGGTAGGTTCTTGAATCAGTTGGATCATTTTATTCTTCCCAGGGTGTCCTGACATGCCTACATCGTGGTGCTCGCGCATGACATCCAATCTTAAAGGTCCTTCTGGCACATAAAAACAAACTTTCTAGAATACTAACTGAACCTTTAACGAGTAACCCTTTTTGTACCACACACTGTATAAGTTTTGAATGAGATCATTATTCACATTCTGACATAAAGCATCATCATTTTGAACATCCAAAATCTCATCTCCACGGCCCACTAGCACAAGATGAGATAATAATGCAGCGGGATCTTTGGTCTTCAGAAGCACCTGTGTATTAAACTTGGTAATTTCCCCCTCTTCAGGGATCATGTCAGGACTCCGGCTTAAGGAATCTGGAACCAAATTAATTTTCCCAGGTTTGTAACCAATGTCTAAGTCATAATCCGCCAGAATAAGTGCCCATCGTGCCTGACGCTGGTTCAATTGCCGTGGGGTGGAAAAGTAAGTCAAGTTTCTATGGTCTGTCAAAACTTTCACTGGGTACTTTGCCCCACACAGGTACCAGCACCAGTGTTTGAGACATTGAACAACAGCCAACATTTCCTTGTCATAGATAGGATAGTTGCATTCCGCTGAGATGAATTTCTTGGAATAGTAGGCTACAGGATGCAGCCTACTATCATCCCCCTCCTGCAACAAACCCCCAAGAAATTATGAACATCCTTCAGGCTATTAGGTGTAGGCCAAGATGTGATGGCATCCGCTTTGCTAGGTGCCATGGTGAACCCATTCCTGCCCACAACATAACCAAGAAATTCAACTTCCTCCTTGCAAACTCACATTTTGATAGCTTCACATGCAAGTTGTACCCTCCAAGTTGTTTAAAGACAAAATTCAAGTGCAGTAAGAGTTCCTTCTGCGTATTACTGTAGATCAAAATGTCATCAATGTAGGCTACGCAGAAGTGGTCCAGATAGCCACCCAACACCGTATTAATCATTTGTTGAAATGTACTAGGTGTGTTGCACAACCCAAATGGCATCACCAGATACTCAAATAGTCCAAATCGTGTCTTAAACGCTGTTTTCCACTCATCACCTTCTTTTATCCGTATCTGGTTGAATGCATCCCTCAAGTCAACTTTGGAAAAGATTCTAGCTCCAGACAATTGGTCACTCAAGTGATCAGCATCAGGTAAGGGATACCGGTTCTTTATGTTTATATCATTGAGCTTCTGGTAGTTTATACATGGCCGTAGTCCACCATCCTTCTTACTAACAAACAACAAGTGTGATGAACAGGGAGAGCGGGAAACCCGTATGAACCCCTTCTCAAGCATTGTATCCAGATATTCTCTCAGGGCAATTTGTTCCCTCTTATTGTAACTATAAATAGGTCCATGGGTGGGCTGCTTCCCTTCTAGTAAATCAATTTTGTGATCAAAGGATCCATGAGCTGGTAGTTGCTTAGCCTCCTCCTCTCCAAAAAGTGAAGCCCATTTTGTGAGATACTCAGGGATCTTACCTTTGCAAGGCTCCAGTGGACTAACCTGATTTACAGTTGCGGACATGTCCAGATTTTTATGCTCTTCTAACACACACTCAAGGAGTTTATCCTTTAGCTTAATTGTGATAGAGTTCCGTCCATAATTGTGCTGGAGTTCAACCTGTGTCCACCAAGGATACCCAAGAATTACAGGATGGGGTGAACTACGCAGGACCCAAAACTCAACTTTCATTTTACTTACCCCAAACTTCAAGTCAATGTGACGCGAGAAGCGGTAAGCTAAAGCCTGTTCATCATTTCCCAAGGTTACTTTCATCAAAGGTTTCTTTGCATGAAAGACCAGAATTTTCACTGCATGCTCTGAGATGAAGTTCCGTGAGGCCCCACTCTCCAGCAAAGCCATAGTTTTCAAACACTTCTTTCCAACATGTAAGTTCACACTTAATAATGGATAAGACTGAGTATCTTTCTTTAATGAGGAAACGATGGTCTGGGGGTTTCTCTTCTTGTAATTCCCTTAAATACAGCATTCTTCTGGTCCTCCAACACTCACCATTAGATTCTGTTTGATATTAATAACTTTTTTAATGGCAGCGTGGTGGGATGATATCTGATTAATTCTGCTAAGCGGCTTCCTAACCCTTATCTGAAGTAAAGTGCTCCCATTTCTTAATATAACTCTGTCTTCTGAAAGATATCTAGGAACATCTTTATGTATACCTCAACAGTTTTCCCTTCTTGCTGAAAATTCATCAAGGCTATCCTTGACTCTAATCTAGTGTTAGTGTGGGTTGCTGCTGCTAACAATTGACTTTGATTCCTCATATTTAGTGCACACATTATCTTCTCTTCTTGAATTTTGAATTTATTGCGGGGAAGGCCGACCATGGGACGGACACTTCCGAATATGACTCAGATGAGACAAAACATAGTACCAGGGGAGGCACCCCAGAGAAGCGATGCTATCTCTTGTTGCCAGCGGGAACGCCACTTATGGGGAGGGGGAGGGAACGTGTGAAGGGGCCGTAGCCACTATTGAGCACGTGTGGAGGAAGGGGTCTGATTTGATGAACCAGACTTGGAATCAGGAGGAGACCAGCAGTCGGCGACGCGGTGGGAGATATCCAAACATCCACGCTTGAAAGTGGTCCACCAAATGAGACCGGAATCTGTGGACAGCTTCAGGGAGGGTGGGGATAGATCCAGCGATGGCATCCAAGACAATCGTGTGGATAGTCCACATGGCGATTGCAACCACCAGAGCACGGAGGGAGGGTGGAAGGGGGAGGCCATTGATGAAGCAAACATATCTCTTGACAGACTGAAGGGATGCGTTTGATCCTGGCCTAGCAGACGTTGGACTTCGCGCCATATCACTTTAGAGGTGGGGCACTTCTCCAGGCGGTGGAACAGCGTCCCATACTGGCCACACATGACACAGGATGAGTGTAAAGCGTTAGAGCGCTCAGCTGTATGATAAACCCGCCTCAGGCAGCGCCACACATGGGAGCGGACTTGAGGCTGCAACAGAGGATGGTGTGCATAATTCCAGATAGTCTTTTGGGTCTCAGTGGAATAAGGGATGTCCATCATGTCCAGGTAGTCCACTCTGGATAGGACATGGGGTCAAATGGGGATCACGCCATCATGGATGGGTAGCCTTTGTACTTCTTGTGTGAACTGAGGAGAGGGGCGGCCTCTTCGGGCTGTATGTCCACTAATACAAATTCTCCACTCTGCACTTCGCATGGAGAGTAGGATTCGTTTGTAGTGGGTTTTAGTCCCGTGAGGACCTGTGGCCGATGTGTGTGATGCGAGGTATTTCATCAGGGAGTGGGGGTTTGATGGATTATTGAGGCCCAAGGCTCGGGAGAAGTTGGAGCGGGCCGCGCAGGACCAGTGTTGGGATGGGAGTGTAGGAGCAGTGACGGCCGCGATCCAGGTGCCCAGGATCTTGGCGGTATGGGCTTTGAAGTCAAGCAGGCCCATGCCACCATGATGATGAGGGCCAAACATGACCTCTAGCCGTACTGGTGGAGGGCGGCCTGACCAAAGCCATCCTTGCAGCAAAGCATACAGAGATTTGAAGAAGCTTGGGGAGAAGGGGATGGCGTGGTCTCCGAACCAGACTTTGGATAGGAGCATAGAGTTGGCTAGAACTACCCTGCCAGTGAGGGTAGTAGGGTGGGCTCTGAGATAGGCGATTCGCTTCATCACGTTGTCCAGTATACAGCACTCCATTACTGCTGACGCGTATCCACCTGCCTCCATCCACACGCCCAGATGGCGTACTGGTCCTATAGTAGGACGTGGCACAAAGGGGAGCACCAGTGGAGCGGTGTGTGTTGAGTTAGTAAGGCGTGGATGTGGGCGAGCAGATGGGCCAGGTTGGGAACTACTTGCTGAGGCCCAGCAGTTCTGAAACTGACCAAGGAGGATGATTTCGGTTTTGGAGGCGTTCAGTGCCGCGTTGCTTACCCAGGAATATTCCTGGATGAGGGCTTCAAGCGCGCGTGCATCTTTGTTATTAGACACCCCCACTACGCAATCATCTGCAAATGCCATCATCTTGACTGGGGTTTGGTCTGGCACATGGACCCCAGTGAGGTGGGCATTCACATTTCGCAGTAGTGGGTCAAGGCTGAAGTTGTATAAGAGTGGGCTGAGGGGGTCCCCTTGTCGCAGGCCCC